>WNWK01004279.1:30000-120000 GCA_009830355.1 Cherax destructor | reverse complement strand
CATAGAAGGATTTATAAAATCTTGAAAAGCTTAAAAAAGTTTAGATGAGGCGAGAAACGTGTCTCTTTTACCTGAAGCTGGAAACTCACTTGGGGTAGCGAGGGGTACTCCAGGAGGGTTTCTTCTTGCAGACCCCTAACCCCATTGCAGAGACTTTCCGACCACTATCCCCTGACCTATAAATTCTAACGCTTATACTGATTATTATTATTATTGTAATCAAAACCAAGCGCTAAACCCACTAGGGTTATACAGTGCTGCACACCTTTACTGAGACCTAATCCTTTAGCAACTGGCTCCTAACACCGGTGTATTTTAACACTTCTGCATGTACCTATTGACCGATAACACCTGTGTAGGGAACTGCTGACTCCTACCACTTGTGCGTGTACCTTTTGATCTCTAACATCAATAAGCGAAGTCAGGCAGGTAGTAGAGGAACAAGTGTCTCTAGGAAGACCAATTAGTGGTCAAGTGCAAGCCTGTGGGCACTTCTGCCGTCTTCAGTAACGGCTGTTGCTAGCTGTTACCCAGTGTTGAGCTCTTGATCCCAGAGTATGTTGAGTTCTTGATCCCAGGGTGTGTTGAGCTCTTGATCCTAGTGTGTGTTGAGCTCTTGATCCCAGGGTATGTTGAGCTCTTGATCCCAGAGTGTGTTGAGCTCTTGATCCCAGAGTGTGCTGGGCTCTTGATCCCAGAGTGTGTTGAGCTCTTGATCCCAGGGTGTGTTAAGCTCTTGATCCCAGAGTGTGTTGAGCTCTTGATTCAGTGTCTACACTGATTAGACAACTTTTGTTTCTTAAATACATTAATGACTGACAGAGAGTATCAATGAGTTAGTTAGCCCTCGCTAATGAGGTAGTCACACCAAGACAATGGAGAGGCTTGAAGAGAATTTAAAAAGAATGTAGATGTGGTCTAGCAGGTAGCTAATGAATTTCAATTCTGATAGGTACAATGTAATAAGAATATGGAAGGAAATGAGAAGGCAGAAGATGGACTATAGCTTTAGATGAGACATTCCAGATAATGTACATGGAGAAAGGCCTGGGAGTAAGCATCACACCAAGTACATCCCAGGAATTACACATCAGTCGTATACCTCAGAAGCATACGCAAAACTAGCTAATCTTGGAATGCTTTTAGCAAACTTAACAGAGACTCATTTAAGACGTTATAAACAACTTAGGTCAGGTCATCATGGAACCCGCACCTGATTAAACACGCAAAGCAACTCCAGAGAATATAAAAAAGTTAACATGATTGGTACCGGAACTGAGAGAAATGATCTAGGAGGAACGTCTCAAAGGACTCAGACTAAAAACACAAAAACAGAGCATCAGAGGTGACATAATCATGGCATACAAAATACTAAGTGATGAACCGGATAAATTGACTTGAAACTGGCTGCTGGAGATGCGTGGAGAGAATAGCTAAGGCATATACAGGTATCACAAGTCACAGAGACGTTAGGAAATATTTTTTTATTGTCTCAATGAAGCTGAATGAACTAGACAAAACAATATTGGAGGTAGACATTAAATTACACCGTTTCAAGACTAAGTATAGCTGGGCTCTGGAGGCCAGAAATCTGTAACGCGCTCACACACAGAAAAACACACACACACACACACACACACACACACACACACACACACACACACACTGCGGTGAAAGTGGAAACAATATTTGTCGCAATAACGATCATAATCTATTACCACGATAACTCTCTCTCACCGTGAACTAGCGACACCCAGCTGGCTTTTGCCATTAACGCGGCTTACCGATCCAGTTTTGTTCCCCTCTGTGAAAAATAAATGACAAATCTATTGCATATTTCCCATAAAGATGCAATATTTGTCGGAATTAATACACGCACACATACAAACATATGTATATATATATATATATATATATATATATATATATATAAGTGTAAACGGAAGCCTGTAATTGTTTTACATGATGGTAGGATTGCTGGTGTTTTTTTTCTGTCTCATAAACATACAAGGTTTCAGGTACGTCTTGCTACATCTACTTACACTTAGGTCACAATACACATTCATGTACAAGCGTATATATACACACAGCCCTGTGTGTTTTCTTGTATTTTTCTTACTAGTTCTTGTCCTTGTTTACTTCCTATTATCTCCATGGGTATCGTAAGAGGCGACTAAAACGCCGGGAGCAAGAGGCTAGTAACCCTTTCTCCTGTATATATTACTAAAGATAAAAAGAGAAACTTCCGTTTTTCTTTTTTGGCCACCCTGCTTCGGTGGGATACGGCCGGTTTGTTGAGAGAAGATATATATATATATATATATATATATATATATATATATATATATATATATACATATATATACATATAGGGAGGTACCACCTCTAGAACTTTATTGGGGACCCTCTTCCTCAGAGAAGACGATAAGCGTACCCCCGGAGCTGTTTGAATATTTTCTTCTCCTACCACCCCCTATATATAATATATGAATGCTTTATTAATAGACAGAATACATTGATAGAAAACACAAACATGAACATGAATACAATGGTACAATATGTCAAAGATTATGAATCTCCTCCAGCTCCTCCGAAGCCGGACGCGAGCCCAGTATGCAGCATGCGTTTCCCCTCTGGATGGCCACGCTGAGACGCTGGAACATGAACGTGGCTGCCCTTGGGTCCCTGGTGGTGTCGATGAGTCTGAAACCCAATTCTTTAAGGAAACGTGTAGCATTTTTTTCCCTACGCTCCCAAGGTCTCTGATCCCACTGGGACAAATTGATACTGTTGGCTTATGTCCCTGTACTTGCCGATCTTGTACTCCTCTCTGTGGTCAGCAGCTCCTCCCTGTCGCCCAACACTGTGATGGATGTAGGTGTCAGCCAGTGTCGACACACAGGTATAGTCCCATGCTAAGAGCTTGCCATTCTTCCAAGGGTAGATGGTGATCCCGTCGGGGCGGTTTGCTGGGTTGTGGGCGTTGTTGGGTGCTAGTGATCGAGGCTCTCTCTCTGCTGGGCATCCAGCTGTAGCAAGGGTTCTCTCTATGATGTCGTTGACCTCATTGTGTCTTGCATGCCAGCCCTTGGTTTTAGAACAGTTAAGACCATGTAGACCATATTGGTCGGCTTGCGCATCGCTGCAAATACACGTATATTCCGTGTGAATTGAGGCAGCAAGGCGCAGAGCCACTGCAATACGAAGGGTCTTAGGGTCGAGGCGTGTTCCCATGGCCGAAATGGGAACTGTTTGGAGGAAGTCTCCATATATATATATATATATATATATATATATATATATATATATATATATATATATATATATTATATATATATATATATATATATATATATATATATATATATATATATATATATATATATATATATATATATATATATATATATATATAAGTAAGATCACAGTAATCAGGTGATATCACAATATGCAGAACAATCACAGTGAAAATATATTCCAAGATTACACATCATAATCTTTCTCAGTCTTTTGAAAATCAATTTAATAGTTAAAATCTCTCACGTGAATAAACAGAGCATTGGAATCTTATCTACTCCTAATGCAATATTTATGCTGATCTAAGATTAAAACAACATAAATATAACATTAAAGTGAACAAGATTCTAATGATATGTTTATTCATGTGAGAGATTTTAACCATCCAATTGATTTTCAAAATGCTGAGAAAGTTGTATCAAGCAAGTCCATGGTTGACACGAATATAATAGAATCATGATTCATTAAAAGCAGTTTTGAAAATAATATGAATATTTCTTTTGGTTTATATAATTTGGGTTCATTTATAAATAATAGAATTTGGGAAGAATTTAAGATACATTTGACAAGTATAAAATCTTAATGCTTACTTTGAGTTACCTGGAGAGGATTTTGGGGGTCAACGCCACCGCGGCTCGGTCTGAGACCAGGCCTCATGGTGGATCAAGGTCTGATCAACCAGGCTGTTACTGTTGGCCGCACGAAAACTGTTTTTGCACATAACGACAAAAGTATATATATCACTAATTTTAAACACTGATTTTGAACATAACGAAAAAAGTATTTATAAAGGATTTTAAGTAATATTAAATAAAATTACACTGATTTATGTCATACATAGCAAAATTTAGCTAAAAAACGATTACGATAGTTTAAGTTAGGTTAGGTGAGGTTTCTATCTTAGGTTTTGTCCAAAAATAAAAAAAACATTTTATATAATTGTCAATGAAAAAATATATCTAGCATTATGTAAAAAAATTCTGAAATATATCATCGCTTCCAATGGTATATTACAATTTCCTACAGCATATCGATTTTCCCCCTATTATATCGCAGCTACCCTCAGCATATGCGGCTACCCTCAGTATATGCTGCTACCATAACCCCCTACGTGAAGCGCTAAACCTATCATATCATTTAGCGCACAGAGTGGCGGAGGCTCGATCCTCCGTCCGCTCATCTCGAGAGGGAGACTGTTCTCGCAGCCAGATCTAAAAGTGAGACAGGAATCATGTGAGCAAATATCAATAAACGTAAATGGAAGTAATCACCGAGGTAATTCTATCAAGTTTGATGGCGATTTTCACGAGGTCCTTACTAAATGGAATGGGATTTGCGTAAGTTTCATTGATATTAAAACCAGACACTCCTTAGCGTATGAGGATGCGTAAAGCAGAGACAAGCCTCTATTTCTAAACGACATTTCAGTCAGTGTTGAGCGAAACATCCTCTCTAGATTTCGTGCTTTGCTCACTTGAAAAGTTTATTGCCTCAGTCACCAAACTCATTTTAAGTGAAACAAATGACTTTGACTTTTGACGTAGATCAATACGTGTTGCACTAGCAGGGGTATAACTTGGGGGAGGGGCAACGTTGAAAACCGGAGAGTAAAGCAGAACCAGGAGAACATTTGAGAGTAAACACAGATCCTAGACAAAACTGAAAGTACCATGAATCAGAAGATTATAGAGTGTACACAACAGAGAAAGCACAGGATACCGATGAACCATGAGAACACAGTGTACTTGTAATAATAATAAAAATAATAATAATAATAAATAATATCTATTTAATTCAAGTACATGTACAAGGTATACAGGCCTAGCTGACATCAATGACATACTACTATATAGAAAGCCGTTTGTTATGCAGAGCATTTCGGGCAAATTAGGTCAGTTTTGTCCCAGGATGCGACCCACACCAATCGACTAACACCCAGGTACCCATTTTACTGATGGGTGACCATAGACAACCGGTGTAAGGAAACACGTCCGATGTTTTCACCCCTTCGCCGGGAATCAAACCCGGACCCTCACCGTGTGAAGCGAGAGCTTTTGCCACTAGGCTACGGGGCAGAAACAGAACACTGGGGAGTATCACAGAATAAATGCGCTGCAAAAATAACACATAACAAGAACACTATAAAGTACCACAGACCGAGGAGAATAAAGCAGAGAGTAAAGAGAGTACCAAAGAACCAGAACACGCACTCGGAATACCAAACACACTCCACCAATCACCCTCTCTCATGGTTCAACAATAACCTTCACTTGGGAAATTGCCTCTATCCCAAGCACTTGCTCATGTCTCGTAAAACTGAAACCCACGTGAGTTGCCAAAAGCGTTTAGTGAAGTGTGGAATTACATATCGAATAGACTTGCGTCCGAGAGCTTTAGTAAGAGTGCTGTTCTCTGCAGGAATGATCTCAGCTGTTCCCGTAATCGTGGTTAAGGATATCAGGGAAACAGAAATGTGATATCTTAAAGATGACATTGTGAACACTGTCGGAGATATATATGCTGTACAAAATGTGTTCTTCGTTATTCTTAAAATTTATTGCCTAACTTGTTTGCTTAAATGAATATACGCCATTTAGAAAAGATTAACTATGTATTTACTTAGAGAATAATTAGTAATTGAAGTATCAAATTGTAAGTGCTTTTAACGTTCAAGTTATAGGAAAATGACCCTCATTTACACCAACTGTCAGACTAACGACTGCAAAATTTCCCAACAGTTAGAAACTTCTCCACAAAAATCGGGTTTCTTAACTTTGAGATAATAAAGAGAAAAAAAAGTTAAGCAGAAAAAAAGTGGACTCAAAGAACTATTGTGTGGAATTCCAGGAAATTATTATTATATATGCCGGGAAACTTTCTTAGGTCTTATTCCAAGAGTTCTGAAGAAAGGAGTTAGACAGCCATCAACACTCATTGAAACTTTAAAGATCTGATGCTGGTTTAGCGCTTCCTCGTGAAAAAAAAAATATTAATACGAAGAGTCCTTTAATAGACAACTTTTGCGAAATTCATATTTAACATAGACAATTTTTTTGTGTGTGTGAAGACAAAAGACTTTGGATCGTGCTCTCAACACTTTCTAGTAATTTATATCAAACACTGAAGACTTAGGTATATTCCTTGCATGGTGTTCTATTTAGTGACCTTCCTGACAAGCTTGTTTGATAGTTGATTCCCTTGCACTGTTGACAAGACTAGTGTCTATGGAATATTCCCTTGATGGTTACAGCTTCTCTGAAGCTTTCCGTTAATCGATGGCCTCAGTGGAGCATTCCAGTGATGCTGGGCTTCCCTGGAATGATTCAGTGATGCTTAGCCTCCCTGGAATACTACAGTATTCGACCTCTCTAGAATACTTCTGATAGCTGGCCTTTCTAGTGTCCAAAGGCACCCTTTGGCCGATCTTAGAATACTTCCCTATGTCTGCTTTCCCTGGAACTCACAGATGTTGTCACACTTGAAGGTCCTATAGATATCTGGCCTTCTTAAGTCGTCCTCTTAAGGTAGCATCCACTGGATGACCGATCTCCCGACTACACTTCTGACTGATAACTTTCCTTAAACACACCTAAATAGCTGACTACCCTGGAGCTCTCTTTTGATAACTTCTTACTGACATTTTTTTTCTGATTTCTGGCTTTCCTTGGAATATTTATCTAATGACGGACCTTCCTGAAAAAAACTTCTCTGATAACTGGTTTCTATTCAGCATCTACTAGACAATGGTCTCAAGTGACTACCTCAGTGACAACTGGCATTCTGGAAAGCTCTGATTTTTCCTTCAGAATTCCTCCAGTGGCTCTGTTGATGTTGGTGAAGAGCTCTTGATCCAAAGAATTTGAGTTACAATTCCCTTCCTTTAGATTACTCCTGATTACCATCCATTCGTCTGTTACTGTATGACGTGTTCGGATCTTCCTCTTGAATATAGTAAAAATAATCTTTTAATGGTTGTTTTTCTTGGAATGATCCTCTGATGTCTAACTCCCTTGGCTTTTGCAAAACACTTCACTTACTGCTAGAATACTTTTTAACTATCAGTTATATATTTCATACTAGAATATCTCCTACAGCAATCTTGAATATCTCAATCGCAACATGTATTAAATAATTTTCTAAGCTTCCAAGAATATATCAATCTGTGTTTTCTTATGTCATATACAAGGCCAGATTTTGATCTTCCGAGGCTCAACATCATGTCAAAGATCACAAAGGCACAATACCGTGACTGGAACAATACACAAATAACCCGCACATAGAAGAGAGAAAATTACGACGACGTTGACGTAGCGTTACGTGTAACGCTACGTTACGTGTAACGCTACGTCATGTTTAAAAAGAAGCATAAAAAAATCTGAAATTCGAAATAGGTAAGGAAGTATACGTTTCTGAGGCCTCTTCTATCGTAAGGCCCTGAGCTGTGGATTAACTTTAGCGTAAGTGCAGCTCTAGTTCTATAACACGCAACAACTTCATTTGAAATACCTCGTGGAAATACCTCATATAGCTCATTTATAAAACAAACTTCTGTATAACGTAGTTCGAAAAATGCCCGTAATGTAAAATTTTAAGCTAGGTGTTTGAGGCAAAGAAAGTAAACTATCCTTACCTCAAACATCTAGATAACGAAGTTCCCATTCTAGATAGAGATAGTCGTCTCTCAGCAGATATCCTCGGTTGTCTCCCATGTACAACTTTAATTGTAAAAGCTCCCTCATTACTGACACAGGTTCTCAAGAAACTGTTTCTTGACACTATGAATCACAAAATTTAATTCTCTTTCATTGTGAACAAACTTCACACTAGAATATCATTTGTTTATTTTGATCCTATTGCAAAACAAGTAATATTAATGGAAAATTCAAGGGAACCCCGATGAAAACCCATCTAAAAACGATTTAAAGACAGTCTAAAAAGTACCTGAAACCTATAGGAATATATTTAAAGCGTTTTATGAAAATATTTCTGGAGTACGTGTTAACCATTTTATAGACCGTTTTCTTGAATATATATAAAGTATTTTATAGAATCATTCCTGGAATGCATTTTCGGTATTTTGGGGAAATCGTAAAATATTTTATGGAATTATTTTATGGAATATATTAAAAGAACTGAGTAAAACCCTTATTAAAATAGCCTAAGCATTTAAATAAATTTATTCCTGGAATACTCCTAAACAAAATTATCGGATTTTTTTTTTACAAGAACAGGAACACCGACTGGAACAGCCAGATGTTTGCCCCTCCTCCCTAGGCTACTAAATGGAATAGCCTCCCCTCATTCGCTCCCCCGCCTACCCTCCCTCCTTCCCCTCCCCACCGTCAGCCCCAAACCTTCCCCGAAACACCACAGAATTAGCAATCTTGTCGGGGAAAAAAATCTAGAAAACTTTGGTCTTGCCATTCCACTTTAATTAATGAGGTTTTGGCCAGACGGAACAGCAATCAAAGCTCTCGAGGTCAGATTACAGGACAAGTGTAATGTTTAATAGGTGAGAGAGAGAGAGATATTAAGAGAGAAAGAGAGAAACAGAGAGATAATACCTTGGGATAAGCAAAGACTCTTAGGGGGAAAAAGGCTCTTTATCCAAGGAAATGAAGCATCGTTGCACTTCCTTGTATCATATCTGGTTGCCTTCGATTCCCAAGGCTCTGCAGGATACCTGCATATTTATTGTTTCCCTATGAATAATTTTTAATTCCTCTTCTACTTTATTATAATTGGTATAATAATCATTATTATTATCATCATCAGGGGTCATGCAACACTTGGGAAGTGGAAAACAATCAGGTTTAATGCAAGAAACCTGAGAATTTTTCTAACTCCTCGGATCACAAGTTCTTTAAACCCTTCAAGATTGTCTGGGATACACATGGTTTAGTAGTCGTGGAGAAGGGGTATCGAACTCTCCCTGAAAGTCTATTGCTCGCCCTGAAGGGGTATAATGCTCGCCCTGAAGGGGGTCTAGTGCTCGCCCTGAAGGGTCTAGTGCTCGTCCTGAAGGGGTCTAGTGCTCGCCCAGAAGGGGTGTAGTGCTCGCCCTGAAGAGGTGTAGTGCTCTCCCTGAAAGGGTGTATTGCTCGCCCTGAAGGGGTCTAGTGCTCGCCCTGAAGGGGTCTAGTGCTCTCCCTGAATGGGTCTAGTGCTCGCCCTGAAGGGGTCTAGTGCTCGCCCTGAAGGGGTCTAGTGCTCGCCCTGAAGGGGTCTAGTGCTCGCCCTGAAGGGGTCTAGTGCTCTCCCTGAAGGGGTCTAGTGCTCGCCCTGAAGGGGTCTAGTGCTCACCCTGAAGGGGTCTAGTGCTCGCCTGAATCGGGAATTCTAGATGGGGCAGTGAAGTGGAGTCTAGGTCGCCTTCACAGTCGGAATTCTCAATGAAATATCGTTGGAATGTCGGAGCCTGCAGACCTCAAGCATCGTGTCCTTAATGTAATCGTTGGTTTAATGTGGAGCCTGGGCCTTAATGTCGTACTTGGGCTTAATGTTGAACCTGGGTTTAAATGTTGGATTCCTGAGTCTAATGTTGTAGCTTGGGCAATGAATGTTGAGCCTTGGTTTAAATGTTAAGTTCGGCTCGAAGTTGTCAGCATGCCTCATGATGTTAAACTTTTGAACTGATATTTACAGTTCTTGCCAGTATTAATGGTAGACACATTATTAACGCTTTATAAACAAAGGCCTTTATTATTACAGATTTTTTTTATTCCCTATGGTACCAGACATAAGGCACATTCTGTACTGCAAGAAAGGTACTTACTATATATCCTAGTTTGTTGTTTCCTTAGTGGCTTGTCATGTTTAAAATACAAATAATAGAAAGCTATTACTTAGCATTAACATGACCCTCAAGATGAAGCCGTGTGGCTCATTTAACATCAGTATTTAACAGAGATGAGCTAATGTCATTACACAGCATCACGAGAAGTTGTAAAATTTGAGTCAACGGTCACTCATTCCAGCAAAAGATGCTGTGTAATACGTCGTAGTGGTACTGATTCCTTGACTTCAGATGAAGCTATGAGAACTTTTGAAGAATAAACTTTAAAACTTAGCATAGACAGGAAATACTTCGTAGGGAATGACTGTCACTAAATTCACGTAAAATTAGACGGAAATCAAACGCTGTGGTAGAACGAAGCCTCGAGGTTGATTCCTGCCTAATATTATGTCAATATAGAGCAAATCTGTATACTATATATATATATATATATATATATATATATATATATATATATATAGAGAGAAGAGAGAGAGAGAGAGAGAGGAGAGAGAGAGAGAGACCACCTCTGGAACTGTGCTGGGGACCCTCATCCTCAGAGAAAGAATAAACTTACTTCAGGGCAAACTCAAGGTTCTCCTGGAGCTGTTTGAATATTGTCTTTAAAGACAAAATTCATTGACAAAAATACAATAGGGAGTGAATAACAGATAACATCTCAGATCTAATCTCGAATACTTCGTCAGCTCCCGGCAGAGTGACTGTCACCTAGAATGCTGCAGGCTTTCCTTGATCGAACATCGAGTCTTGGAGAACTGACGCCCTCGACCTTGGTTTTGATGAGTTCACCCAGCTCTTTAGATATTATAGTCAATATAGCAAGTCTCATATTATAATATATATATATATATATATATATATATATATATATATATATATATATATATATAGGGGATTGGTGTTGCGCTTCGCCTAGCCGCCCCCATACTCACCGAACATAGGTGTATTTGCGGCAGGGCGACGGCTGGTCAATTCGGACTTCATGGTCTCGTGTGTCACACATCAGAAGGGAAGTATGCTAGACATGAGGAGGTCAATGGCATCATAAAGAGAAGCCTCGCCACAGCCCGTTGCCCAGCTCAACGGGAACCCCAAGTGCAGAGGTCTGATGGAAGTCAAAAGCGTCCTGATGGAGCCACTATGCTACCCTGGAAGGATGGTAAGTAGATTGCTTGGGACTACACCTGTGCTGCCACAATGGCAGACACCTAATTGCCATACTCCGTAGACGAAGGGGTGGAGCTACCAGTCACAGGGAGGCCCAGAAGACTCGCAAATATGAAGGCCTTCCCCCTTGTTATAACTTCATCCCAATAGGGTCGGAGACCCTAGGAGCATGGGGCAAGTGTGCTTTAAAGTTTCTCAAAGAGCTGGGTGAAAAACTCATCATAGAAACCTAGGACCACAGGGCGACCAGCTTCCTCTTTCAGAGACTCAGTGTTGCGATCCAGAGGGAAAATGCCTGCAGCATTCTGGGCACGTGGCCCACTGCCGGGGAGCTGGACGAAGTATTTGACATGTAGCTCTGAGTTGTTAACTATGTTGTTTTACTCCCTATTGTATTCTTGTCAATGTATTTTGTCAAGGTATTTTGTCAATGTATTTTGTCTTGAAATTGTTTAAATATAAGTATATATATATATATATATATATATATATATATATATATATATACATACATATGCAAAAAGATAACAGTAAACAGGTGATATCAAAATATGCAAGACAACCACTATGAATATATATATATATATATATATATATATATATATATATATATATATATATATATATATATATATATCGTGCCGAATAGGTAAAACTTGCGATTTTCGCTTAAATAGCAATAAGCAAGGGAAAATTTGTGTATGCAATAATATCGCAAAAATCATTCTCAACCTAACGAAAAAAATATATTTCATTGTTATAATAAGGTTAGGTAAGTTTTCTAAGGTTCTTTTGGTACAAAATTGTTAATTTTTACGTTAACATTAATGAAAAAAAATGTTTAAGCGTATGAGAGAAAATTTTAGAAAGGAGTTCTTGCTAATTGACCAATTTTACCTATTCGGCACGATATATATATATATATATATATAATTTACGAAGACTCACAGCAACATAAATGCTAAATATATTAAGAAACTTATTTAGGTTGCGTGTGTTGTCTGCAGACAGAGTCACAAGTGGACTGAGGAAGTTTCCTGCCACATTGGTCTTCTAAACTCGTCTTCTCTGTGTCGTAACGAAAGCACTCAAAGCAATTCGTCCTCTTCCGCTAAAACGAATTTGAATGTTTGCAACCTTTGAGTCATATAACACAATGGAATTCAAATTGGTGAAGGTATTCTTGTAGTCAGTGAAGGTCTGTGACCGCATACAGACCAGGAAGTCGACCATCCAGCTGAGTTTGACAAGCAAGAGTATAACATAGTCTTGCCTCGTGAGGAAGCTAATGCAAGAAATGAGAAGAGAAATATTTATTCGGAAATGATTAGTTTCATTAGTAAAGAATGAAAATACTTAGTAACACACACATACACAAACACACACACACACACACACACACACACACACACACACACACACACACACACACAAACACACAGCAGAAAGGGCAGGACGAATGAAGCCAAACTACAAGAAAGGGGACTATGCAGGCATGAAGAATTTCCTTCACGAGGTTCACTGGGACAAAGAACTGGCAGGGAAGTCAGTAAACGAGATGATGGAATATGTGACAACAATATACAAGGAAGCTGAAGAGAGGTAACACAAATAACGAGAAAGCCAGGATGAGCCCTTGGTTCACCCAAAGGAGTAGGGAGGCCAAAACCAAGTGTGCTAGAGAATGGAAGAAGCATAGAAGGCAAAGGACCCAGGCGAATAAGGAGAGCAGTCGGAGAGCCAGAAATGAATATGCACAGGAAAGAAAGGAGGCCCAACGGCAATATGAAAATGACATAGCAGCGAAAGCCAAATCTGACCCGAAGCTGTTGTACAGCCACATCAGGAGAAAAACAACAGTCAAGGACCAGGTAATCAGGCTGAGGAAGGGAGTAGGGAAGATCACAAAAAACGACCGCGAAGTATTTGAGGAACTCAACATGAGATTCAAAGAAGTGGTCACAGAGAAGACAAAAGGGACTCCAGAAAGACAGAGTGACGGGGTTCACCATCTAGTGTTGGACACAATACATACAACCGAGGAAGAAGTGAAGAGGCTGCTAAGCGAGCTAGATACCTCAAAGACGATGGGGCCAGATAACATCTCTCCGTAGGTCCTGAGAGAGGGAGCAGAGGCGTTATGTGTACCACTAACAACAATATTCAACACATCTGTCGAAACAGGGCGACTACCTGAGGTATGAAAGACAGCAAATGTAGTCCCGATTTTTTAAAAAGGAGACAGACATGAAGCATTAAACTACAGACCAGTGTCATTAACATGTATAGAATGTAAAGTAATGGAGAATATTATCTGGAGAAGAGTGGTGGAGCACCTAGAAAGGAATGAGCTTATCAACGACAACCAGCACGGTTTCAAGGATGGGAAATCCTGTCACAAACCTACTGGAGTTCTATGACAGAGTGACAGGAGTAAGACAAGAGAGAGAGAGGGGTGGGTAGACTGCATTTTCATGGACTGTAAGAAGGCGTTTGACACAGTTTCACACAAGAGATTAGTGCAAAAGCTGGAGGACCAGGCAGGAATAACAGGGAAGGTACTACAGTGGATAAGGGAATACCTGTCAGGAAAACAACAGCGAGTCATGGTGCGTGGTGAGGTGTCAGAGTGGGCACCTGTAACGAGCGGGGTTCCACAGGGGTCAGTCTTAGAACCAGTGCTGTTTCTGGTATTTGTGAACATGATGGAAGGAATAGACTCCGAAGTGTCCCTGTTTGGAGATTATGTGAAGTTGATGAGAAAAATTCAATCGGATTAGAACCAGGCAGAATTACAAAAGGGATCTGGAGAGGCTGCAAGCATGGTCCAGCAACTGGCTCCTGGAGTTCAACCCCACGAAATGCAAAGTCATGAAGATTGGGGAAGGGCAAAGAAGACCGCGGATGGAGTACACTCTAGGGGGCCAGAAACTACAAACCTCACTCAAGGAAAGGGATCTTGGGGTGAGTATAACACCGGCCACATCTCCTGAGGCGCACATCAACCAAATAACTGCTGCAGCATACGGGCGGCTAGCAAACCTAAGAACAGCATTCCGACATCTTAATAAGGAATCGTTCAGGACCCTGTACACTGTATACGTCAAGCCCATATTGGAGTATGCAACACCAGTTTGGAACCCACACCTAGCCAAGCATGTAAGGAAGCTAGAGAAAGTGCAAAGATTTGCAACAAGACTAGTCCAGGAGCTAAGGGGTATGTCCTACGAGGAGAGGTTAAGGGAAATCGACTTGACGACACTGGAGGACAGGAGAGATAGGAGGAATATGATAACAACTTATAAAATACTGAGAGGAAGCGACAAGGTGGACAGAGACAGGATGTTTCAGAGATGAGACACAGCAACAAGGGGTCACAATTGGAAGTTGAAGACTCAGATGAATCACAGGGATGTTAGGAAGTATTTCTTCAGTCACAGAGTTGTCGGGAAGTGGAATAGTCTGGGAAGTGATGCAGTGGAGGCAGAATCCATACATAGCTTTAAGAAGAGGTATGATAAAGCTCATGGAGCAGGAAGTGTGACCCAGTAGCGACCAGTGAAGAGGCGGGGACAGGAGCTGTGACTCGACCCCTGCAACCACAACTAGGTGAGTACGCACACAAAATCATGAAGTCACCACAAATAGAGTATTTTTAACATTGTACATGTACTGTAGGGCTCTTGTTCCACGGAAATAATGCTAGTTTCTTCTTGGATTAAACCTGTTTACAGTCTATTCTTACGATAGAGGAAATTTTTCATTTTAATTCCCATGGAGATGCGCTGAACCCGTAAGAGCAACACTGTGTTTAGGGAATGGCAGGACTGAGAGGTAATCAAGTTTGATCCGAGGAAGGGGAGGATAGTTCTAGTGCCTCGGATCAAGGGCTAATGACTCTTAAGAAAAAGAATTTGAAAATAGTAGTTTTTTATATAAATTTTCTTCGAAGATATTTAGCGGAAGTAGTAGATGAGAGAGAGAGAGAGAGAGAGAGAGAGAGAGAGAGAGAGAGAGAGAGAGAGAGAGAGAGAGAGAGAGAGAGAAAGATGACTTAAACCTGATCTTACATTCTTAATTCAACATTTACAATACAGTTCAAAATTATCTTCATTGCATAACTTAAAAAGAAAGATCTGAAGAACAAATAAGCAGAGTTTGCAAGCTTAGCAAACTTCATTATAGTCGTAGTTAGCAAGCACAGATGCTCTGAACCTCGATAGTGGCCAACGTGAACAGCAAAAGGTCTTGGCTGTCGACCATTCAGCCTTGAAGGTCAGTAGTATAGCACTGTTCTTGCCCACCAGAACCCGGTGAAGCCTGTATTGATGCAGGGAGGCAGGGGGTCGGGGAGCGGCAGGGGAGGAGGGTCAGGGGTGGAGCAGAGGCAGGGGAGGTGCAGAGGCAGGGGAGGTGCAGAGGCAGGGGAGATGCAGAATCAGAGGAAGAAACCGATAAACGGGTTGGGACAGAGACAAAAGTGAGGGAATTGAAGGGGAGGGAAGGAGAGGGAGAACGGGGGGAAGAAGAAAGAGTGGTAAAGACAGGGGAACGTGGTACAGAGGAAGAGGGAACGTGCGTACCGTGGGCTACTATTAGCTTCGTTAGAGCTGGACACAAACATGCTTAGCCTTGCAAACACTTAGCTCCGGATAACTGTGTTTGTGTAAGACTGAGCTACATGCGTCTTTTATGCAAGTCTCATCTGATTAATCTAGACTTTTTGTTTTCGTTTTGCCTTTGTATTCTTCGTTTTGGTATTGATGTACTCTTTTTTTACTCATTCTTTTGTTTCGCAATCTGCTACGCAGTTTTAGGCTTTAAAGTATTTATCGTCAGGTTCTTCCTATAGTCGACGATGGTTGGGTAAGACAGCGTCACCTTGACCATCTGAGCCCACCTTGTGACTTAATCAGCTGGTGCAGGACTCGAAGAATGATGCAATTTAAACTTCTATTCCCGGGTAGCCTTAGCAAGATTTATATTATTTTGTATTGTGAATCAATGGTGTGTGTGTGTGTGTGTGTGTGTGTGTGTGTGTGTGTGTGTGTGTGTGTGTGTGTGTGTGTGTGTGTGTGTGTGTGTGTGTGTGTGCGCGTGTGTGTGTGTGTGTGTGTGTGTGTGTGTGTGTGTGTGTGTGTGTGTGTGTGTGTGTGTGTGTGTGTGTGTGTGTGTGTGTTCACTCGAGCGTTTGTTAGATACTAATCTCAGCTTCCGAGAGCTACTCTTTAATTATTTCGACCGACATTTCTGACTTCTGGCCCCCGGAACTGAATTATACCTCTTCTGTATACTGCCTATAGAATTAGCATCCATCACCTTGTCATTCAACTCATCACACTTTTTTAGAATTCTGAGACACACGAAATACTTTCTAACAATTTACTTCCCTTTAGTTCATTGTCTGCAACTCACCCTTGTTTCTAATCCTATCAACAAATCAGCCTTATGAAATCTTCCAAAAACCTCTTGTATTTCGCAAACACATTGTCACTATTTTATTTCTCCTTTAATGTCGCCATTTTTAGATCCTTTTGTCTTTCCTCATAGTACACACCTTTCAACTTTGGGACTAATCTAGTTGCAAACGTTTGGTACTTTCAAGAATCTGAATGTGTTGTATTAAGTGAAGGTTACACGCTGATACTGAGAATTCTATGACGGGCTTGACATACGTCATGTACTGAATACTAAAGTTGATGATTCAAGACATGGGTAGCTTCATCAGTCATAGAACTGACGAAGCGACCCATGGCGAAACGTTTCTTCTAATAAATGTCTCGAACCTTACGTAGCTGTCAATTTTTCCACATTTTGTCAGTATCATAATTCCATTTACTTATCATATGAGCCTAAAGGACTCTTCAGCGATGTTTCTGAAAGCTCTTCTGCTTTTTGCAAGCCCCGCAAAGGCTGCTGAAGTCATACAGTTGATGTGCTTCTTTGCTTATGAGTCCTGAACTCCAGTTTTCTCATGACTCCATAATCCCCCCGGCCAGAGAAAGTAGAAAACAAATGACAAATGAAGACAGAAGGTGGCATATTGATCCAGCATCTAACATGTGTAGATAACACCAACCACTTTGAGACAAAATATACCACATGGATATAAAAAGCACATAGGAAATAGAAGACAACACATTACACAGGCAGACAACATACGACATACGAAAACGATATCTGACAGGCAGCATTTCGCTAGGTTAATAAAAGCGAACGGTCCAAAACATTGACCGTGGCCAAGGTAGACAGAAAGTATACCAGACAATCACATAAGTCGTGGCGAACCAGAACAACCAGGCAAAACTATGAGTCTTTAACTTGTGGAAAGGCGGAGAAGCACTGTTTTTTATGATAGTGTGTAGAGAAAGTTTTGCAGTGTGTGTTGAAGGCATGTCCTGTTGTGGCAGCGATGTATTGCTATGTGTGTAGAGAGAGAGAGAGAGAGAGAGAGAGAGAGAGAGAGAGAGAGAGAGAGAGAGAGAGAGAGAGAGAGAGAGAGAGAGAGAGAGAGATAAAGGAATCCTGTCATTATCAATTCAAGAAGTTGCTCAAAACTCATCACAACTCTGAGACGAGCTAAGCCAGGTCCAGACACACCAGCAGCAGGACCACCAGTCTCCTGCTGCTGGTGTTCCCACCACAGACAAGACAGGTGAAAGCGTCTGTCGAGATGCTTATGCGAAAGTCTTTTAGAGATTAATTAAGATGCTTAAAGGCTTATGAACTTTAATCCGCACTACTTATTAGTGAGACCATTATTTTGCTATTTTTCACATTTTTAGCTTAAAGAAGCCACAGACCTAATTATATACATTAATTAAATTTCCTTCTGTATTAATGTCTTTATCATATTATTTTTCATCCTTTATTTTATGCAATCGATTGATAAGGTATTATTTTACGTAATACAAGTCACAGAGAACTAACAATATATGTAGAAACTAGTAGGGCAAGATTGGAACGACCAATCATGCCTTTTTATGCACCCAGCACGTATATATTTGTGTGTACAAAAGTCTTTTCCTACTGAAAAAAAAATCCTTCTGGTCCTATAAATTCTCTTTCATCTCAAACTGAGGTACTTTGCCATTACACAGCAACATAAATCTCACGAACACACGCTTAGCTTCTCACTAACATACGTCTCACCACCGTCATACTTCCTCTCTCGCTAATATACTCTTAAATCTTCGCTAATATATCTTTCATATCTCACTAAAATATTTCTCACCACAGTCCTACTTCACTTGTCGCTAATCTACTTACAAGTTCTCACTATCATATCTTCAGTATATCCCAAGCATATATCTCACCACAGTGCTCATTTCTTGCTAATATACTTGTAAGTCCACACTAACATTTTTTTATATCTCGAAAAGCCTACGTCTCAACTTCTCACAAAATTTAGTTTTGTATTAGTGACTATTGTTTCCCTTTCTCTCTAGCTGTATTAAGCTCCTACGACGGTCATATAATTCACAAAGGAAAGAACTGTATTAAACAGACTGCATATACGTATCTAATTTTCAAAAAAGTGTTTTAATACCTCTTTGAAAGACTACTCGGAGAGCTACTGAAGATTGTTGGAATAAAAGACAAATTACTAAAATGAATGAGATGCAAATGATAGAAAATGTGAATAGTAGTAAGAAATACAATGCCTTCACTAGGAAGAGCTAACAGGAGGGGTCCCATAAGGATCAGGACCTGCCTTGATTTTTTTTTTTTCGATAAAATAAATTTACTAGAGAGTAAAGAAAAGCTATATGAACATGTCTGTGAATGATGAAAAAATATGCAACAACAGAAATATAAAAGACCGCAATTCCATACAAGACAATTTGGATTTATTCAGTAAAAGCGATAAATAAGACAAAAAAATTTAATTGTCTTACGTAATGAAAGTGAGAAGAAAATGAAAAAAAAATCATGAATAATACAGACCTTGAATTTACGAACTTCCCATGTTGCAAAAATCCATAATTACACGCGAAACACTAAGGAACCCATTAAAGTTTTGCAAGGACTGACCCCGCAGGACAAATATTAGTTCATCAGCAAGGTCCACTTGTGGGAGTAATCCATATTAATAAAACATCATTAATCCACAGAAATGCAGCAGTTAGTAACTCATGCAACATTGAGAAAATAAAATAATATTTACATATAAGTTACATCAATAAAAAAAAGTCCATAAAACAAGTCTCTTAAAGTCCTTGATTTTATACCGTGAAATTAATGTCTCTGGTTGTCAACTTGCATTCAGATTTTAGTATGAAAGTCGTCTAAGTTTCGTGTTCAGTTTGTGAGTTAGATGTAAATGATCCCAGCCTCGGTATTGTAACATTTATTCACCGCTGTGCAAGGCTTTGCAGCTTCCTGGTAATGGAAATTATTCAGTGTTACAACTTTAACTGTAACTCCGATGTTTCTCTGTCCCTCGGAGCTTCTAAAGCATTTGCCAAAGTTTAACACACCTCCATGAAGCTACTTTATAAAGCCGATGAATAAGATAACACTCGGAGGACACTCTTATTTTCAATCTTAACAAATGTACCTTGGTTATTTTTAGCACGTTACAATTTACCTTTAATTTGAAACTTAAAATTGTAGGTGAAGTGATCCCTACGAAATGCCTTGGGAGATTTGTGGGAAAAAATAATTATTCAGGAAGAAAATATAAATTTGTTGATTTCCGACGGCACGGAGGATTCAGAGTATAGAAATGTTAATGGTAGTTGAGTTATAGGAAGACATGAATTTGTCGCTTATCTTAAAATATCACTGATTTTATGTTTAGTATATAAGTAACAAAGTCATCATTCTAAAGGTATTTATACCCAGAAACGGAAAAAAAAGAAGATCCGTTGCAGTTTTCTAAAATGAAAGTCAGTGAAAGTCAGAGTTGAAAATAAAATTACCACTCCAGTGGTCTAAAACGAACACACATCCCCACTCCAATAGCCAGTATTACTGAACAAACTACTAGTGTCTCCCATGAACCTCTTCTCTCCATCAGCAAGCTTCGCCAACACTCACAAACGCAACAGGACTCAGAAGTTACCATCCAGTTACACAACCGAAAATTACTAACGGTGAAAACCAAGTTAATCGCCCATCAGAAACGTGAGTTACTATCCCATCAGAGCTTACGAGCAGGGAATGGCGGGACTCGCCAAGCTACCTGAGCGTAACTCGGTTAAACAATGATTTAGCGGGTCCAAAGAACGATGGTTTGGCCTCCACAAGCCAAACGGGGCAGTAAAATTGGATTTTCCTGCGATAATGTGCTTTATTTCGGGCACCCAGCCTGAACAGCATGTTAAGGTGGAGTATTGGTTATGTAGTGTGGTGGGTGTAGTGGTGGTGGTGGTTGTAGTGGTGGTGGTGGTGGTTGTGGTGGTAAAGGTGATGATTGTAGTGGTGAAGGTGGTGGCAGTAGTTGTGGTTCTATTAGTGATTGTGATAGTTGTGGCTGTATTGGTGAGGGTGGTGAGGGTAGTGGTGATGGTGAGGGTGGTAGTGGTTGTGATGATGGTGGTGGTGGTGAGGGGTGAAGGTGGCGGAGGTGGTGACGGGGTTGGTGGTGTGGTGATGTTTGTGGTGGTGATCATAGCAGTGATGGTGATGTGGAAATTCGATTTGGGGGGGGGAAGCGAAGAGTGTGAATTAGTGGTTGTGGTGGTGGTGATGGTGATGGTAACTGTCCTATGGGTATTGGTAATTATGGCAGCAATAGATGAAAGGTGAGTTTGAGAAACAGTTTAAAACAACGTGCGGTTAAACGGACATTCGCTCAAGATCTTTTAAACGTCTGTGGTCTGTGGCAACGTATGAGCCTCGTAGCCAATATGAGAGAAAAGTTGGGTAACAAACTAGTCAGAGGTCCGCATTCACACAAATCTGAAGATGTGTGTGTGAATATACGAAATCACTTGTCTCTCCGTTCACGAATAAGACTTTTCAACTGGAGTCCTCAGGTCCTCCACCAGGATGCAACCCACAACATACGACAAACTTGTAGGCTATGAGCAGTTATCTTACCTCATCTCCAAGCCGAAGATTATCTAGAATATTCTACCACCGGTCCCTAGCATGTGACCCAAGATAGTAGACTAACTGGTAAATTAGACACATATGCAACAGTTGGGTATCTTTATTGAGGAAACGTTTCGCCACACAGTGGCTTCATCAGTCCATACAAAGGAGAATCGTGAAGAACAGGAGGAGTGTGAGGTTGTCAGGCTGACAACCTCACACTCCTCCTGTTCTTCACGATTCTCCTTGTATGGACTGATGAAGCCACTGTGTGGCGAAACGTTTCCTCAATAAAGATACCCAAGTGTTGCATATGTGTCTAATTTACCAACTCGTCGGTTCTCTGAACCATTCATTCACATAGTAGACTAACACCCAGGTTCCTATGTATTGCTAGGTGAACATGGGCAACATGTGCCAGGGAAGTTAGCTCCAAGTCTCGTCCATTCGTGGAACCGAACCCAGGTCGTTTCTCTTGTCAGCTTAAAGGTCTACAATACAGCCATCCGTCATTGCTTCACTGTGGTAGTGTTCCTTAATGGCTGACTGCAAACTGAATAAACTACCATCACAATACTTAACTCCAAAAATAGTATTCTGCTCCTGAGATCGAAGTTACTATCTACAACGTCAGAGGCTTCTACACCGGAGTAGTATCTTCGTTGTGGTATACGAAGAGCGAGGTTCCTCACTACAACGTCCTAAGCTTCCGCAGAAGCAGTGGTGCCTTCGTTAAGAGGGATTAAGGTCGTGAGGGGCCTCAGCACAGGTGATCTGAAACTCTCTCTGACCGCTCGTAAACTGAGCCCCGGTACACGATGATTACGTTATGTAAACAAACATGTGATGTGGAAATATGAGAGAGAGAGAGAGAGAGAGAGAGAGAGAGAGAGAGAGAGAGAGAGAGAGAGAGAGAGAGATTCAAACGAATAGGTATACGGCTTTCCCATCACATTTTTCTGTCTGTCTCGTCGAGTGGTGTAATATGAACACAAATTAAGTTGCAACACGAAACTATCAATGGATAAACAGTATTAGTTCCGATACTTTCTATTAGAGGTCGGACTGTCAATTTACGGGCCGCGGTTCGCGTCCCCACTCCCTTCTGTTTATCCGGACCTGATTCCTGGAGGTGGGAAGTACAGTGCCTGCACTCTAAAGGCGACGTTTGGAATATTTCCTGTATAGAGTGACATCTAAACTGTTATATCTGCGCGCGTCTGGCAACACTGTGATAGTGAAAGTGTCAACCTGCCTCAGTGGGAGACGACCAGCGTGTTAAAAAAAATATGACTAACAATAAACGCGTGGTTTCAAATATATAAAAATACCACAGTGACAATAGGAAAAACATCTGAGCGTCTCAAGCGCTTACACACACATCTTCAGAAGAACTGGAAGGAGAGGAAAGAGAAGTACATTATATTTTTATATGTTAAACACTGAGGTGATACCTCACTCAGAGCACGTGACAACTCACCTTAGGCTTTAAAGATACATTGATGATACAAAGATGACGTATACAATACATGCCAGTGCATGAGGTTTGAAGGATACAGTTCAAGTACATATTGTTACGTGTTTGTATATATATATATATATATATATATATATATATATATGCAAAAAAACCACTATGAAAAAATAGAAGAATTTAGAAAAATCCTCTGATTTATCCACTGATGAAATTAATATTAGTAAGGGGATGGTATATAGCTCAATGTTAAAACAAAATATTCCCAATTGCCCTCAAAGATTTTTTAAGTCTTATGATTCACTTTTGAATAATAAAAATTTGCGTCTTACTAAAGCAGATAAAATTAATGCAATTGTAATTATGAAAGAAACCGATTACCAAGATAAAATGAATAACCTCCTAGATGATTTTGAAACCTATTCTAAACTTAGAAAGAATCCCTTAGAAACTGTCAACAGCAATTTCAATAAAACAATAAAACATCTATTGAAGGGCAAAGATGAATTAATTAAAAAATTTACTTCCACTAATCCATCTTTACCTTATATGTATGGATTAATAAAAACACACAAACCTGGTAATCCTGTTAGACCAATTATTAGCTCCATAGGTTCAGTTTCTTATAAACTTTCTAAATGGCTTGTTGATATTTTGAGCCCAATTGTTGGAAAAATTTCTAATTTTAATGTTAAAAACAACTTAGATTTAGTTGATAAATTAAGCACCTTGACTGATTTAAATGATTTCAATATGGTTAGTTTTGATGTTACCTCCTTGTTTACAAAAGTTCCAGTTGATGATTTACTAAGTTTCTTATCTGAAGAACTGGTTAATTATGATTTACCATTGCCAGTTCCTACTATCATTAAACTTATTAAACTTTGTATTGTTGATGCAAAATTTGTATTTAATGATGAGTTTTACACTCAGAAGTTTGGTATGGCAATGGGAAATCCTCTTTCACCTGTTCTTAGTAACTTATATATGGAATTTTTCGAAACAAGATTGCTTAACACTATCCTTCCCAATAGAGCTAAGTGGTATAGATATGTTGATGATATTTTGTGCCTTATGCCTAAGAATGTAGATATAAACCATTTCCTTGTTAAATTAAATAGCTTAGCTCATTCTATAAATTTTACTGTTGAATTCGAAGTAAATAACTCATTGCCCTTCCTAGATGTTTTTATTATTAAGGGTAACATTGATTTTAAATTTAAAATTTACAGAAAACCTACAAATAATTGTTCCTATGTACACTATTACTCTTCACATCAAGATAGAGTTAAAGTGTCGGTTTTTCTTCAATGTTTTTGAGAACTTTACGTATTTGTAGTCCAGAGTTCATAGATGAAGAAATCTCTAAAATTTATGAAATAGCTAATGATTTAAAATACCCAAGAAACATAATTGATAAATCTTTTAAAATAGCTAGGAATACTTTTTACAATCCAAAAGGGACAACCAACCTTATTCAACCAAAAATATGTTGGTTCTCCTTTACCATGAAAACTTGGTTGATATGCCTTCCTTTCTTAAGAATTTTAATATCAAAGTTGTATTTAAAAATCTTGATACAGTAAAAAAACTTTTGATAAAAAATTCCCCCAAAATGCTGACGGATGTGTCTATAAGATTCCCTGTAAAATATGCGATAAAGTTTATTATGGTCAAACTGGTAAAAGTCTTGAACTAAGATTAAAACAACATAAATATAGCATTAGAATTGGACAAGATTCTAATGCTCTATTTATTCATGTGAGAGATTTTAACCATCCAATTGATTTTCAAAATGCTGAGAAGGTTGTATCAAGCAAGTCCATGGTTGAGAGAAATATAATAGAATCATGTTTCATTAAAAGCAGTTTTGAAAATAATATGAATATTTCTTTTGGTTTATATAAATTGGATTCATTTATAATTAATAAAATTTGGGAAGAATTTAATGATAAATTGGACTAATCTTAATTCTTGGGAAGAGTTTCAGGTCCTTTTTTATGTTCCTCTTCACAGAGTCGTGCGATGTTACGCTACTGTGAGGTGTAGTCTTTGTTAGTGTGATGTGACTGTGAGGTGTAGTCTCGCCCCTTATATAAGCCCTTCTTGTCATGTTTCCTGTTATAGTTCCTTGATAATGTGAGTAGTCACGAAAGCGCTTGGAATTCTTCTATTTTTTCATAGTGGTTTTCTTGCATATTTTGATATCACCGGTTCACAGAGTTCTAATGCAAAATAGAACTCTGTGAACCCTTAACTAACATTTTTAACCTATCTCTTCAAACAGGTGTAGTGCCGGATACGTGGAAGATGGCTAATGTAATTCCTATTTTTAAAGCAGGGGACAAGTCGTTACCATCAAATTACCGCCCAATAAGTCTAACATCAATTGTAGGCAAATTACTAGAGTCGATTATAGCTGATAACATAAGGGCCATCTCGATAGGCATAATTTGATTAATGATACTCAGCATGGATTCACCAGGGGCCGTTCCTGCCTAACTAATTTGTTAACTTTTTCAGTGGGGCTTTTGAGGCAGTTGATAATGATAAAGAATTCGATATCGTTTATTTGGATTTTAGTAAGGCTTTTGATAGAGTACCACATCAGAGACTGTTAAAGAAAGTGGCTGCTCATGGCATTGGGGAAAAGTGTTGTCATGGATCGAGTCATGGCTCACCAATAGGAAGCAGAGGGTGTGCATAAATGGGGTTAAATCGGAGTGGGGATCTGTAACAAGTGGCGTTCCTCAGGGATCGGTTTTGGGCCCGTTGTTGTTTATAATATATAAAAATGACCTTGACGAGGGAATTTCTAGTGATATGAGCAAATTCGCTGATGACACGAAGATAGGTAGGATAATCGATTCAGACGTAGATGTCAGTGAACTACAGGAGGATTTAGACAAACTCAATTCCTGGTCAGAAAAATGGCAGATGCAGTTCAATGTAGATAAATGCAAAGTTCTAAAGCTCAGGAGTGTCCATAACCCAAGCACTTATAAGTTAAATAACGTAGAACTTAGCCATACAGATTGCGAAGGACTTGGGGGTGATGGTAAGCAGCAACCTTAAACCAAGACAGCAATGCCTAAGCGTACGTAATAAGGCAAATAGATTACTGGGATTTATATCAAGAAGTGTTAGCAACAGAAGTCCAGACGTTATATTACAGCTTTATACATCATTAGTAAGGCCTCACCTAGATTACGCAGCTCAGTTCTGGTCTCCATATTACAGAATGGACATAAATTCGTTAGAAAACATTCAGCGTAGAATGACTAAATTAATACATAGCATTAGAAATCTTCCTTACGAAGAAAGATTGAAGACCCTTAAATTACATTCACTTGTAAGACGTAGAATGAGGAGACATGATCGAGGTATACAAGTGAAAAATGGGTATTAACAAAGGGGATATAAATAAGGTCTTGAGGGTATCTCTCAAGAGAGAACCCGCAATAATGGATTCAAGTTAGATAAGTTTAGATTTAGAAAGGATATAGGAAAGTATTGGTTTGGAAATAGGGTAGTTGATGAATGGAACAGTCTGCCTAGTAGGGTTATTGAAGCAAGGACCTTGGGTAGTTTTAAATTTAGGTTGGATAAATTCATGAGTGAAAGGGGTTGGATTTGAGTGGGAATTGCACATGAGTAAATAAAATTATCAAAGCTTATTTTTGGGTAGCATTGAAAATTAGGTTGAACAAATATTCTGTTGGTGGGATGGAATGTGAAGGACCTGCCTAGAATGGGCCAACAGGCCTGCTGCAGTGTTCCTCCTTTCTTATGTTCTTATGTTCTTATATATATATATATATATATATATATATATATATATATATATATATATATATATATATATATATATATATATATAAACACTGATCTCTGGCCGACGGAGACTCGACCCTACGAACCTCATGACAAGGTACGCAGTGCTTTACCGACCGTACCACACTGGTCCAATACCTTGGCGTCCAGCTCACGCTAGACGTTGATCCAAGGCAGCCAGCTTTCAGGCAGGTATCGATGCATGCAGGGGATGAGATGAAAGCTGTAAGCCACAAGCCTGAAAGCTGGCTGCCTTGGATCAACGTCTAGCGGGCTGGACGCCAGGTTGGACCAGTGTGTACGTCGATAAGCACTGCGTACTTGTCATGAGGTTCGTAGTCGAGTCTCCGTCGGCAGAGATCAGTGTTTGTGAATATTTCGCCTGCTCTTGCGAATTCCTAGCATATATATATATATATATATATATATATATATATATATATATATATATATATATATATATATATATATATATATAAATATATATATATATATATATATATATATATATATATATATATATATATATATATATATATAAATATATATATATATATATATATGTAGTAGTAGGTTGGTAGACAGCAACCACCCAGGGAGGTACTACCGTCCTGCCAAGTGAGGGTAAAACGAAAGCCTGTAATTGTTTACATGATGGTAGGATTGCTGGTGTCTTTTTCTGTCTCATAAACATGCAGGATTTCAGGTATGTCTTGCTACTTCTACTTACACTTAGGTCACACTACACATTCATGTACAAGCATATATATACACACACCCCTCTGGGTTTTCTTCTATTTTCTTACTACTAGTTCTTGTTCTTATTTCCTCTGATCTCCATGGGGAAGTGGAACAGAATTCTTCCTCTGTAAGCCATGCGTGTCGTAAGAGGCGACTAAAATGCCGGGAGCAAGGGGCTGGTAACCCCTTCTCCTGTATATATTACTAAATGTAAAAGGAGAAACTTTCGTTTTTCCTTTTGGGCCACCCTGCCTCGGTGGGAAACGGCCGACGTGTTGAAAGAAAAATATATATATATATATATATATATATATATATATATATATATATATATATATATATAATATTATATTTTTTTTTTTTTTTTTGTTAAGACATCGGCCGTTTCCCACCAAGGCAGTGAGCCAAAGAAAACTTTCATCATCATTCACTCCATCACTGTCTTGCCAAAGGCGTGCTTACACTACAGTTATAAAACTGCAACATTAACACCCCTCCTTCAGAGTGCAGACACTGTACTTCCCATCTCCAGGACTCAAGTCCGGCCTGCCGGTTTCCCTGAATCCCTTCTTAAATGTTACTTTGCTCACACTCCAACAGCACGTCAAGTATTAAAAACCATTTGTCTTCATTCACTCATATCAAATACGCTCACGCATGCTTGATGGAAGTCCAAGCCCCTCGCACACAAAACCTCCTTTACCCCCTCCCTCCAACCTTTCCTAGGCCGACCCCTACCCCGGCTTCTCTCCACTACAGATTCATACACTCTCGAAGTCATTCTGTTTCTTTCCATTCTCTCTACATGTCCGAACCACCTCAACAACCCCTCCTCAGCCCTATGGATAATAGTTTTTGTAATTCCACACCTCCTTCTAATTTCCAAACTCCGAATTCTCTGCATTATATTTACACCACACATTGACCTCAGACATGACATCTCCACTGCCTCCAGCCTTCTCCTCGTTGCATCATTCATCACCCATGCTTCACACCCATATAAGAGTGTTGGTATAATTATACTCTCATACATTTCCCTCTTTACTTCCATGGACAAAGTTCTTTGTCTCCACAGACTCCGAAGTGCACCACTCACCCTTTTCCCTCATCATTTATATGATTCACCTCACTGCTGACATGTCCACTCCTAAATATCTGAAAACATTCACCTCTTCTATACTCTCTCCCTCCAATTTGATATCCAATCTTTCGTCACCTAATCTTTTTGATATCCTCATCACCTTACTCTTTCCTATATTCACTTTCAATTTTCTTCTTTTACATACCCTACCAAATTCATCCACCAACCTCTGCAACTTCTTTTCAGAATCTCCCAAAAGCACAGTGTCATCACCAAAAAGCAACTGTGACAACTCCCACTTTGTATTTGATTCTTTATCTTTTAACCCCACACCTCTTGCCAAGACCCTCGCATTCACTTCTCTTATAAACCCATCTATAAATATATTGAACAACCATGGTGACATCACACATCCTTGTATAAAGCCTACTTTTACTTGGAAATAATCTCCCTCTCTCCTACACACTCTAACCTGAGCCTCATCATCCTCATTAAAGCTCTTCACTGCTTTCAGTAACCTACCTCCTATTCCATACACCTGAAACATCTGCCACATTGCCCCCTATCCACCCTATCATACACCTTTTCCAAATCCATAAATGCCACAAAAACTTCTCTACCCTTATCTAAATACTGTTCACCTATATGTTTCACTGTAAATACTTGGTCTAAACACCCCCTACCTTTCCTAAAGCCCCCTTGTTCATCTGCTATCCTGATCTCCGTCTTACTCTTAATTCTTTCAATAATAACTCTACCATACACTTTACCAGGTACACTCAACAGACTTATTCCCCTATAATTTTTGCACTCTCTTTTGTCCCCTTTGCCTTTATACAAAGGAACTATACACGCTCTCTGCCAATCCCTAGGTACCTTACCCTCTTCCATACATTTATTAAATCATAGCACCAATTACTCCAAAACTATATCCCCGCCTGCTTTTAACATTTCTATCTTTATTCCATCAATCCCAGCTGCCTTACCCCCTTTCATTATACCCACTGCCTCACGAACTTCCCCCACACTCACAACTGGCTCTTCCACACTCCTACAAGATGTTATTCCTCCTTGCCCTATACGCAAAATCACAGCTTCCCTGTCTTCAACAACATTTAACAACTCCTCAAAATATTCTATCCATCTTCCCGATACCTCTAACTCTCCATTTAATAACTCTCCTCTCATATATATATATATATATATATATATATATATATATATATATATATATATATATATATATATATATATATATATATATATATATATATATATATATATATATATATATATATATATATATATATATATATATATATATATATGTCGTGCCGATTAGGTAAAACTTGCGATTTTGGCTTAAATAGCAACGTAACCTGCCATATAAGACAAGTGAAAATTTGTGTATGCAATATTTCCGAAAATCATTCTGAACCTAACGAAAAAATATATTTCATTGTGTTCGTTTATTATTAAATTATTGTAAAGTATCTAAAATATATTTAGTGGTTAGGCTAAATTAAATTGCGCTTGTTATAATAAGGTTAGGTAGGTTTTCAAAGTTTCACTTGGTACAAAATTATAAATTTTACATTAACATAAATGAAAAAATATATCTTTAAACGTATAAGAGAAAATTTTAGAAAGGACTTAATTTTAAATGAGTTCTTGCTAATTGACCAGTTTTACCTAATCGGCACGACATATATATATATATATATATATATATATATATATATATATATATATATATATATATATATATATATATATATATATATATCTCGTGCCGAATACGTAAAAGGTCAATTAGCAAGAACTCGCTTAAAATTAAGTCCTTTCTAAAACTTTCTCTTATACGTTTAAAGATATATTTTTTCATTTACGTTAATGTAAAATTAATAATTTTGCACCAAAAGAACCTTAGAAAACTTACCTAACCTTATTATAAAAAGCGCAATTTAATTTAGCCTAATCCAACTAAATATATTTTAGATAAGTTTACAATAATTTAATAATTAACAAACACAATGAAATATATATTTTTCTTTAGCGTCAGAATGATTTTTGCTAAATTATTACATACACAAATTTTCGCTTGACTTATTCGGCAAGAAGAGCGTTGCTATTTAAGCCAATGTCGCAAGGGGTAAAGGAGGTTTTGTGGGCAGGGGCTTGGACCTTCAGCAAGCGTGCGTGAGCGTGTTAGATAGGAGTGAATGGAGACAAATGATTTTGTAACCTGACGAGCTGTTAGTGTGTGAGCAGGGAAATATTTTGTGAAGGGACTCAGAGAAACTGGTTAGCCGGACTTGAGTCCTGGAAATGCGAGAGTCAATGCCTGCATTTAAGGAGGGTCTAGCGATATTGGCGCTCTGGAGGACTTTAGCTGTCGTATCTGAGCGCCTCTGCAAAGACAGTGATTATGTATGCGTTTGGTAATGTGGTGAAATGGTGTGAAATGATGAAAGTGTTTTTCAACTTTTGGTCAATCACTGCTCGGTGGAAAGAGCGTTGTATTTAAAATATATTATAATAATATATATATATATATATATATATATATATATATATATATATATATATATATATATATATATATATATATATATATATATATATATATATATATAGTCGTGCCGATTAGGTAAAACTTGGATTTTGGCTTAAATAGCAACGCTCACCTTGCCATATAAGACAAGTGAAAATTTGTGTATGCAATAATTTCGCCAAAATCATTTTGAACATAACGAAAAAAATATTTCATTGTGTTTGTTTATTATTAAATTAATGTTAACGAATCTAAAATATATTTAGTTGGGTTAGGCTAAATTAAATTGCGCTTGTTGTAATAAGGTTAGGTAGGTTTTCAAAGTTTCTCTTGGTACAAAATTATAAATTCTTATATTAACATAAATGAAAAAATATATATTTAAACGTATAAGAGAAATTTTAGAAAGAACTTAATTTTAGATGAGTTCTTGCTAATTGACCAGTTTTACCTAATCGGCACGACATATATATATATATATATATATATATATATATATATATATATATATATATATATATATATATATATATATATATATATATAGTCGTGCCGATTAGGTAAAACTTGCAATTTTGGCTTAAATAGCAACACTCTTCTTGCCATATAAGACAAGCGAAATTTTGTGTATGCAATAATTTCGCAAAAATCATTCTGAACCTAACGAAAACAAAATATTTCATTGTGTTTGTTTATTATTAAATTAATGTTAACGTATCTAAAATATATTTAGTTGGGTTAGGCTAAATTAAATTGTGCTTGTTGTAATAAGGTTAGGTAAGTTTTCAAAGTTTCTCTTGGTACAAAATTATAAATTTTTACATTAACATAAATGAAAAAAATATGTCTTTAAACGTATAAGAGAAAATTTTAGAAAGGACTTAATTTTAGATGAGTTCTTGCTAATTGACCAGTTTTACCTAATCGGCACGACATATATATATATACATGTATATATATATATATATATATATATATATATATATATATATATATATATATATATATATATATATATATATATATATATATATGGAATTTAGTGGTACCAGAGGCATACGTCCTACCCAATAAGTGAAAAGTTATGTTGACATCAGAGAAACACTCCCTTCCCTTCCAATAAGCGAAGCAGCTCGATGACTTAATAAGCACAACCCACAGTGGAAAAAAATGCACTACTAACCGCATATACCTTAGCTGGATCACAGGCTTATTGCGGTACTTAGATTCGTTTTCTACCGCCATTGGCCACCTAAGTTACCTCAGAGGTTCTGAAGAACCAGAATTATTAATATTCTTAGAATGAGGTACGTTGGCGGCTTATGAGAATCCCCCGTACGGAGGGAAAACTTAAGTTTGGATTTATAGCACTTTAAGTTTGCTTGGGCGAGTTTCCTCTATTCACAATGAACGCTCCTCGAGATTAAACTTGACTTGCTGTATTATTACAGAAAAAATCTGTTTGCTTGCCGTCAGTTAAGCAATATTAGAGGCGGTATGAGTGTACAAAGGTGCAGCGAAGAGGCTCAAGAGTTGAGGTCTGCGAGTAGGGTATAAGGGTGCAGATGTGAGAGGGAACATGCGAATTTATACATCTAATCTTCACTTATACAATGCCTGTCTCGATCTTCAACACAAAAGATTGGAAGCTACTAGAGTTTCTAGGTACAATGAGCCCCGTTACCATCACCCCTCCCCCCCCCAAAAAAAAAGTAGAAAATACCGAGGACAATATTGAGCTTCTATACAAATTCAGCGTTATTAAGGAAGCCGCAGCATATAAATTTTTAAACATATTAACAGAGCGATTTCCCATTTAAGTTTGAAGGGACTGACTTCACTCTCGTTCACAACATCAGAAGGCAGTAATGTTCCACTTTTTTATGACTTTTGTAAAAAAAAATAAGTCTTACCTACTTTTGAATTGAATCTGCCACTCCAGAGATTCTAAGTCTTACTTTTTGCACTTCAAACTAATATGTCTTCATGTTTGATTGTATAAAATTTGAATAGCATATTGAAGGTTTAAATGAGATCTAATATTCCGTTGGCCTTACTAAAACAGCTTTAGAGCTCTGAGACTTTCACCATAGGGTTTATTTCTTAATAAAGGTTCGAACTTTTTTTTCTGCACCTTCTCCAGTTAGTCTTCGTGTTTCTGTAATTTGTGGATTCAGACTTGACAGTATTTTCAGAGGAGTATAAGAAGTGTGTTGCAATATCATTATTAAATCTGGTGATTTGTGCGGGAGAAAGAAAGAGGTCTCTGTTTTGTATTTCCTTGTCAATGACATGGATCTGATTTGCTAGAACTATTCCTCTCGAGAACCAAATGTATCTACACGCCCCTAAAAACCATAGCTTCAACATTTTCAACAAAATCTCGATTCCTGTGATGTCATTAATTTCGGACACGCCTTGACTGCCCGACTTGCAATGTAAAAATGAAATACGAGAACATAAGAAAAAAGTAGCATTTGGAAATATTTGGAACTGACACTTGTCCACACTGCCCTGTATTTGCCACGACTTCATGGTCTGATATATGTCATGAGTAAACAGCTTGACACTGAGATACTGCCTGCGATGCTAGCTTAATAGCAGCGATATGTCTCTACGGCAGTTGTTCGCTGTAATGTGCCTGGGATGGTGGTGGCAGTGTTGCGGATGGTTGGGCCGATGATGTTGGTGCTGATATTGATTGTCTTCTGACATCATATATATATATATATATATATATATATATATATATATATATATATATATAGGGAGGTACCACCTCTGGAACTAGACTGGGGACCCTCATCCTTAGAGAAAAGAATAACTTACTCCAGGGAAAACTCGAGATTCTCCCCGGAGCTGTTTGAATATTTTCTTCTCCTACCACCCCCTATATTTTATATTCTTTATAAACTTTATTTAAAGACAAAATACGTTAACAAAAATACAATAGTAAGTAGAACAACATACATAACATGTCAGAGCATACATCTCAAACACTTCATCCAGCTCCCCGGCAGTCGGCCGCGTGCCCAGAATGCTGCAGGCATTTCCCCTGTGGATCGCGACACTGAGTCTCTGAAAGAGGAAGCTGGCCGCTCTGTGATTCTTGGTTTGCGTGGTGAGTTATTCTCCCAGCTCTTTGAGGAACTTTAGAGCACACTTTCCCCATACTCCAAGGGTCACCGACCTCCTGGGATGAAGTTATAGCAACTGGGCAGGCCGTCATATTTGCGGATTTTCTGGGTCTCCCTATAACTGGCAACTCCACCCCCTTCAACTTCAGACTATGTCAAGTATGTGTCCGCCAACGTGGCAGCACAGGTGTAGTCCCAGGCAAGACTTCTCTTTATGATGTCGTTGACCTCATGTCTAGCATACTTCCTTTCTGATGTATAACACACGAGACCATGAAGTCCGAATTGATCAGCCGTCGCCCTGCCGCAAATACACCTATGTACAGTGAGTAAGGGAGCGACTAGGCGAAGAGCAACACCAATCCGAATGGCCTGTGGGTCGATTCGAGTCCCCAGAGAGGACTTGGAAACGAATATATATATGGATATAAGGTCACAGTAAACATATATCACAATATGCAAAACAACCATTATGAAAAAATAAAAAATAGCGAAATTCCAAGCGCTTGGAAATTCGCATTTTTCATAGTGGTTGTTTTGCATATAATATATATATATATATATATATATATATATATATATATATATATATATATATATATATATATATATATATATATATATATATATATATATATATACTTTGCGAAAGCCTTCGACAAGTGCGATCATGGTATAATAACACACAAAATGCGTTATAAAGGAATAAAAGGAAAAGTTGGTAGCAAATAGAACACAAAGAGTAATAGTAAACAGAGTAAAGTCAGAGGCAGCTACAGTGAAAAGCTCTGTTCCACAAGGCACAGTACTCACTCCCGCCTACCCTTTTCCTCATCCTCATATCTGACACGGACAGACATGTAAGCCACAGCACCGTGTCCTTCTTTGCTGATGATACCAGAATTTTCATGACAGTGTCATCCATCGAGGACACTGCAACTCTGCAAGCGGACATTAGCCAAGTCTTTAAATGGGCGTCAGAATACAATATAACGTTCGATGAAGACAAGTTTCAATTATTCCTCTATGGAAAACTCGAATAAATACAAACTAGATCGGAATATAAAACAAATTCCAACCACATAATAGAGCGAAAAACTAATGTGAAGGACCTGGGAGAGATAATGTCAGATAATCTCTCTTTCAAAGATCACAACAGTGTATCTACCTCTCTGTTACGAAAAAGATAGGATGGATAATAAGAACCTTCAAAACTAGGGGTGCCAAGCGCGTGATTCTCTTGAAATCGCTTGTCCTGTCTAGGCTGCAATATTCCTGCACACTAACGGCCCCTTTTAAGGCAAGCAAAATTGCAGACCTGGAAAATATACAGAGAACTTTCATTGCACGTATAGGTGCCATAAAGCACCTAAATTGCTAGAAACCATTCAAGTCCCCTTGACTTATACTCCTTGGAACTCAGGCGAGAAAGATACTTGATAATATACACCTGGGACTAGTCCCAAATCGGTACACGGAAATCACTCCCTACGATAGCAAATGACTCGACAAGAGGTGCAACATCCCCCTAATGAAAAGCAGGGGCAGAACGAGTACGCTGAGAGACAAGATAGTGTCAGGACCCAAAGACAGTTCGACTGCCTCCCACCATACGTAAGGGGAATTACCAAGAGGGAGCCGGACAGACACCTAAAGTCAGTACCTGACAAGCCGGGCTGTGGTTCGTACGTTGGTTTGCGTGCGGCCAGCCGTAACAGATTGGTTGATAAGGCCCTGATTCACCTCGAGACCTGCTCATGGACCCCGCCGCTGGGGCGTTGTCCCTCGGAATACTCTCCAAGGAGCTGGGTGGAAAACTCATCATAGAAACCAAGGACCACAGGGCGACCAGCTTCCTGTTTCAGAGACTCAGTGTTGCGATCCAGAGGGGAAATGCCTGCAGTATTCTGGGCACGCGGCCCACTGCCGGGGAGTTGGACGAAGTATTTGACATGTAGCTCTGAGTTGTTATCTATGTTGTTACTCCCATTGTATTTTGTTTTGTCTTGATATATATATATATATATATATATATATGTCGTGCCGATTAGGTAATTAGTTATTTCAGACTCTCAGGTAAGGACCCACTAGGGGCGAGGGGAAAGTGGGGACAGAAGAAGAATAGCCGGTGAGAGGAAGAGCTGAAGTAGAAGAGAAAGAGTCAGGACTAAACCCAACAGTCTAACTACTTTGATTAGGTAAAACTTGCGATTTTGGCTTAAATAGCAACGCTCTTCTTGCCATATAAGACAAGCGAAAATTTGTGTATGCAATAATTTCGCAAAAATCATTCTGAACCTAACGAAAAAATATGTATTTCATTGTGCTTGTTTATTATTAAATTAATGTTAACGTATCTAAAATATATTTAGTTGGGTTAGGCTAAATTAAATTGCGCTTGTTGTAATAAGGTTAGGTAGGTTTTCAAAGTTTCTCTTGGTACAAAATTATAATTTTTTACATTAACATAAATGAAAAAAATATATATTTAAATGTATAAGAGACAATTTTTAGAAAGGACTTAAATTTAAATGAGGTTTCGCTAATTGACCAGTTTTACCTAATCGGCACGACATATATATATATATATATATATATATATATATATATATATATATATATATATATATATATATATATATATATGTATATATATATATATATATATATATATATATATATATATATATATATATATATATATATATATATATATATATAAATGGTTTTGAACGATTCGCAACCAACTGTCAAACTGGAAAGGAAAAGTAGACGACGTTTTGGCTCAACGTGGACCATTATGAAGTCTTAATAGATTAGGGAGAAAAGTGAGGAGTCAGGTGAGAGTATAGGAAGGTACAAGGACAACCAAGATAAAGAATGGATCGAAACGTCGCCTTTATCTTTCAATTTCCAATTTACAACTTATCAGCTCAATTTCGAATCTTTACTATACGAAGCTGTTTGCATAATACTTGTCTCCCGGGGATCTGTGCATAGCGGTGTACCCAGAAGCTGATAGAAGAATAACAAAGCTTATCTCTCAGAATTAAAGCTTGCTCGACATCCTTTGCTGTCTCTGATGCTTTCGGATTCACCGAGCAAATGCAATACACAAGCGTCCCAGACTCTTTGATCAGTCGGTCGTCACTGTGGGGCCTGAAACCTCTGTTGGGGCCTTTGTGTTATGATGGCTTCTGCCTGCTGGGGCCGGTAGGGGAAGCCTCCCTGCCAGGGCCCTTCACGAATTCCAGAACTTCTGTTGCAAGTCTGCAGTATTGAGTTGTGCCTTAGGCAGCGACCAGTAATAATGTCACAGATATCAATAAGAAGAATATATATATATATATATATATATATATATATATATATAACAGTGGTACCGGTTTACGATATTTTTCATTCCAGAATGCTTTCAATGCCATTACCAAACGAATTTATCTCCTTAAGAAAAGTTGTAAAATAGACTAGTCCTTTAGACCCCAAAATTACACTTACAAAAGCATTTAAAAAAATAAACTACATAAAAGGGTGAGTTTGGGATCATCTAAACCGGTACCACTATATATATATATATATATATATATATATATATATATATATATATATATATATGTATATATATATATGCTGTGCAATAACTTTCAATGCTGATTGATTCTCCTCAAAGGAAGTTTCGCAAGGCGATGTAGGTTTAAAGCGCCAATTTCATTAATCAAACTAGATTCTGTGAAATATAGGAAGAATGTCTATTTTGACTTTATTGTGTTATCCTTCGTCAGATCTACATGATGTGCTTTAATGTGATGATAACATTGTGTTTTGGACTTGAAGCATAAATAAACTTACTTAATTTCTTAATTACAACTCATCACTTAAAACTTTAATGCTAGTTAATCTTACTTAGAGAACTCTCTTTTTATCTGGAGAAATTGGGAATATTGAAATACTGTTTTTCCTGAAATTACCTGCAATGTTTATATGCATTACGAACTTATGCCTCACTCTGCATTATTCCTGTCGCATGCTCTGAGGCACAGGGAACTACGGTTATGAAATAACTGAGTATATATTGATAGCACTATGTTTGGCACAAGACATTGTTCCTTTTCATTTTATTGATACGGAGAAGTTTACGTATTAAATCTAATGATAGGTTATTCGAAACTTTTACAGGGTGAACCGGATAAAAGAAATGGATTTCACGATAAGTATGGGTATAAATAAAGCGGTATAGAATAAAGAAATGACGAAAATATTCATTTAAATCATCTGCACTATTTATGCAAATAAGCAATCTAACGTAAAATTTTCGTCCCTATTTCTATTGGAGGATGACCATACTCTGTTTCTTGTCTACACTAGCTTTAAAATCTCACTATTCTTTCCAAGGGATGAACGTTTACGATGCTTCTCTTCGTCCTGGGGTAAACAAGTGACGTAATTATGATGGCAGCCGTGACTAGTTTCCGGTTATTTTCAAGATGGCCGCTAAGTGTACCCCAGGCGTGTTTACTTATCATCCTGGAGTTAATATCGGCAGGGAAACGGCCCATCAAAATTTCCCCACAAACCTGCACCTCTCCACAGTCATAGACATATGTATACGAATGGGAATTTTACGTAGATGATATAGGTTTCCGCGAGAATCATCTTGGCACAGAGAAAAATTAATGATTGTGAATAATTTCGGGAATGGGAGTCTATACCCTTTCCTGAACACTCAAGTATGGTCTGAGTGTATTGGTCGCCCATGAAGACTCAAGTGAGGCCTAAGTGTATTGGCTGTCCAGGAAGACTGCACTTTATTTCCAGTGTAGTGTCTGCCCAGGAAGACTCCACTGTCGTTCCATTGTATTGGCCGCCCAGGAAGACTCCACTGTCGTTCCATTGTATTGGCCGCCCAGGAAGACTCCACTGTCGTTCCATTGTATTGGTCGTCCAGGAAGACTTCACTTCAGCTCCAGTGTATAGGCTGCGAGTATTCATACATCACACAATACATTCTACTAATATCTAAGTTACCACACTTCAAAAATAAAACGTTATCGTAGTACTGTATTGACTGAACCGTTGAGTGCACTGAAGTCTCACAGCTGCCAAGTAGTGTCACTGAAGCCAGGAATTTAGCAAGCTGTAAAAAAATATGTTAAGCAAGTACATGAGTGAATAACACCTGAATAACAAGGGCTAGTAGATCTACCACTAAGTTCCACCGAAATCTCATCTTCATATATTTAGGCAGTTCACTTTCACTGTACAATTAAACAAACATACACCAGCTGTTATATTCACATGAGTAATTACGAAAAGATCATATCACGATCAAATCTCTGCTCGCTAAACCATAATAACAATGGGAATAAACTTCACGTTTATATAAACTAATAGAAACCCATTTTACACCATGAAAAAACTTTGATAACATAAGACTCGTCACGTCCATCTAAACTGGATACCAAACCACGTTAATATCCCAGGGAACTAACCTGTGTATCAAGCTGATAAATTAGCATTTGTTCCCATAACAATCAGCCCACGACAGACTAAACAGACGTCCCAAACACTAAGACAAACACGAGTGATCCTTCACCCACGCATGATGAAAGATATGGCATGAAACTGCGTTATAGCCACAATCTGTAATTTTGAATCGAGGACATTACTATGTAAGATGCGACACATTGTTTATGATGCTGTTAACGAACCACTGAAGAGGTCATCGCATGACTAAAACCACCTTCACCTGATTTTCACTGACAAATACATTATCAGCAAACACAGGGATACAAAAATCTCTCAAACCCTGGGATGGAAGAGGCAGAACCAGGATCAAAGGGTCCGTTAAAAGTCTGTTAAAAGCTGTTCCGAGTATGTGTGTGTATGTGAGAGAAGAGAGAGAGAGAGAGAGAGAGAGAGAGAGAGAGAGAGAGAGAGAGAGAGAGAGAGAGAGAGAGAGACAGACAGACAGACAGACAGACACAGAGTATGGAAGTCTCCCAAATAATCCCCACTTCTCGTGATTGCTATTCATGAGACAGAGAACGTTCCCATGACGATCAACACCAACCTGCATTCTCTACTGATGTTCTCACACTCGAGGAAGACAGCCACTGGAAATACACGAACACAAGTGTGTTTAGTAATAGCGTGTAACTGAGAAATAGCGTGTGAGGGAATAACGTTCGTGTCTATGTGTGTGTGTGTGTGTGAAATATCGTTTGTATAAAGAATAACATGTATGTAAGTGAGGAAGCCAATAATGTTAGGAAAAATAGTGTGTAAATAAAGACGAAGCAGTATAATACAAAACATTATTACTTTACCTTCCCACTGCACCGATATAAGAAATATTTATCATTACACCAGCATAAAAGAAGAGTAAAGTGAAGCACTTGTCCCTCACGCCATAACTGTAAACATCTTATCTTGGAGCTTCCAGATAACACGGATTATAAACATCTTATCTTGGAGCTTCTAGATAACACGGATTATAAACATCTTATCTTGGAGCTTCCAGATAACACGGATTATAAACATCTTATCTTGGAGCTTCCAGATAACACTGATTATAAACATCTTATCTTGGAGCTTCCAGATAACACTGATTATAAACATCTTATCTTGGAGCTTCCAGATAACACGGATTATAAACATCTTATATTGGAGCTTCCAGATAACACGGATTATAAACATCTTATCTTGGAGCTTCCAGATAACACGGATTATAAACATCTTATATTGGAGCTTCCAGATAACACGGATTATAAACATCTTATATTGGAGCTTCCAGATAACACGGATTATAAACATCTTATCTTGGAGCTTCCAGATAACACGGATTATAAATATCTTATATTGGAGCTTCTAGATAACACGGATTATAAACATCTTATCTTGGAGCTTCTACATAACACGGATTATAAACATCTTATCTTGGAGCTTCCAGATAACACTGATTATAAACATCTTATCTTGGAGCTTCCAGATAACACTGATTATAAACATCTTATCTTGGAGCTTCCAGATAACACGGATTATAAACATCTTATATTGGAGCTTCCAGATAACACGGATTATAAACATCTTATCTTGGAGCTTCCAGATAACACGGATTATAAACATCTTATATTGGAGCTTCCAGATAACACGGATTATAAACATCTTATATTGGAGCTTCCAGATAACACGGATTATAAACATCTTATCTTGGAGCTTCCAGATAACACGGATTATAAACATCTTATATTGGAGCTTCTAGATAACACGGATTATAAACATCTTATCTTGGAGCTTCTACATAACACGGATTATAATAATCTTATATTGGAGCTTCTACATAACACGGATTATAAACACTGATTTTCGTTTTCAAAAGAAAAAAATTACTCTTATAATACTGTTATATACGTACGTAGGGGAAGAGGCAAGTTAATATAGTGAACGAGAATATGAGGAAAGGAAACAGTATGATAAAAAGAAGAGGGAGAGGAATATGAAGAGAGATACTGAAGGATATAAAGCCAAATATGTCGTGCCGAATAAGTAAAACTTGCTATTTTGGCTTAAATGGCAACGCACTTCTTGCCGAACAGGTCAAATTAAAATTTGTGAATGCAATAATTTCGCAAAAATCATTCTGAATGTAACGAAAAAAATTTTAATTGTGCTTATTAAATTATTGTAAACTTATATAAAATAATATAAAATAAACTGAGTTGGATTAGGCTAAATTATATTGAGCTTGTTATAATAAGGATAGGTAAGTTTCCTAAGGTGCTTTTGGTACAAAATCATTAATTTTTATAAACATAAATGAAAAAAATATATTTTTAAATGTATAAGAGATTTTTTTTAGAAAGGACTTAATTTTAGATGAGTTTTTGATAATTGGCCAGTTTTACCTATTTGGCGTGACATATATATATATATATATATATATATATATATATATATATATATATATATATATATATATATATATATATGTGTGTGTGTGTGTGTGTGTACTCACCTAGTTGTGGTTTTGCAGGGTCGAGTCATAGCTCCTGGCCCCGAGTGTGTGTGTGTGTGTGTGTGTACTCACCTAGTTGTGGTTGCAGGGGTCGAGTCACAGCTCCTGGCCCCGCCTCTTCACTGGCCGCTACTGGGTCACTCTCCCTGCGCTATGAGCTTTATCATACCTCTTCTTAAAGCTATGTATGGAACCTGCCTCCACTACATCACTTCCTAAACTATTCCACTTCCCGACCACTCTGTGACTGAAGAAATACTTCCTAACATCCCTGTGATTCATCTGAGTCTTCAACTTCCAACTGTGTCCCCTTGTTGCTGTGTCCCATCTCTGGAACATTCTGTCTCTGTCCACCTTGTCAATTCCTCTCAGTATCTTATATGTTGTTATCATGTGTGTGTGTGTGTGTGTGTGTGTGTGTGTGTGTGTGTGTATTTTTGGCTTTATGGAGATTAGGTCAGGGATCATTTATTTAAAAAGCTCTAACATGAATCCAGTAGTACAATATATCAAAGATTGTGAATCTCCTCCAGCTCCTTTGAAGCAGGATGTGAGCCAAGTACGCAGCAAGCATTTCCCTCTGCATGGTCACGCTGAGGTGCTGGTACATGAAAGTAGCCTCCCTTGGGTCCCTTGTGGTGTCAATGAGTCTGGCACACAGTTCTTTGAGAAAATTTGTGACGTTCTTTTCCCATGATCCCAGGGTCTCTGATCCCACTGGGACAAATTCATACGGCAGTTTAGATGTCACTCCAAACAGCCAATATCCCAAACCTCTCCTTTAAAGTGCAGGCACTGTACTTCCCATCCCCAGGACTCAAGTCCGGCTAACCAGTTTCCCTGAATCCCTTCGCAAAATATTACCCTGCTCACACTCCAACAGCTCATCAGGTTCCAAAAACCATTCGTCTCCATTTACTCCTAACACGCTTATGCACGCTTGCTGGAAGTCCAAGCCCCTTGCAAACAAAACCTCCTTTACCCCCTCCCTCCAACATTTCCTAGGACAACCCCTACCCCACCTTCCTTCCACTAGAGATTTATATACTCTCCAAATCATTCTACTTTGTTCCACCCTCTCTAAATGACCAACCCACTTTAACAACCCCTCTTCAGTCCTCTGACTAATACTTTTAGTAACTCCACACCTCCTAATTTCCACACTACGAATTCTCTGCATAATTTTTACACCATATATATATATATATATATATATATATATATATACAGAGGTCCACAGAAGCGTCTGTGGACCTCTTACCCGCCATCGTTAAGGTAATTATTTCGTGATAATTTTGCGTCTGGTGGGAATTTCGCAACGAATACTGTTAGCCGAGGTGCTGCATAATAGAAGAGAAATTAATCAGTCTCTCTTATAGTGCCATTAATCATGGCTGGGGCTGAGGAGACTGTCTGTGTGTCCTCATTAACGCGAGGGTGTCGAATAGCTCTCGTTGTCATGGTAACGCGTCGTTATGGCAACAGGTCCCTTCAAAGGGGAAGGGGAGAAGGTGGGGGTGTCTTGGTGAAAGAGAAGGGCTTTTGATCCAAGGAATTGGAGGTAATCTTCACTTGACAGTCTAGAAAAAATGCACTCTGTCTATTGTTGCAATTACTCTCATCTTTGTCATATTGCCAAAGAACTCTCTTAAGTTAGCCAGGAAGGATTTTGTTTTAATCCAGATCTGTATTTTAGAGATCACTTACCAACTCATTGTTTATTATGGTCGCCATTACACTGTATTATGGTCGCCATTACACTGTATTATGGTCGCCATTACACTGTATTATGGTCGCCATTACACTGTATTATGGTCGCCATAACACTGTATTATGGTCGCCATTACACTGTATTATGGTCGCCATTACACTGTATTATGGTCGCCATAACACTGTATTATGGTCGCCATTACACTGTATTATGGTCGCCATAACACTGTATTATGGTCGCCATTACACTGTATTATGGTCGCCATTACACTGTATTATGGTCGCCATAACACTGTATTATGGTCGCCATTACACTGTATTATGGTCGCCATTACACTGTATTATGGTCGCATTACATTGGTCGCCATTACACTGTATTATGGTCGCCATTACACTGTATTATGGTCGCCATTACACTGTATTATGGTCGCCATTACACTGTATTATGGTCGCCATTACACTGTATTATGGTCGCCGTTACACTGTATTATGGTCGCCATTACACTGAAGATCGTACATGTTATATCAACTTGTTTGTCTTTAACTCTTCTCCATTTATTTTTCTGAAGATTGGTAACCACAGTTGCAGTCCTTCACTCATCCGACACCTCTCATATTTACAGTGATTGGTTGCATATTCTTGTTACAGGCTTATATTTTACCTTTGCCGTCTCTGGCACCCATGGAGTGACTGTACTTGGTGGCACTGTTTCTAACTAAGTACCTTCGGGTGCTTTGTTTACCTTTTCTTGTGTCACAGCCAAGTGATTTAAGATTGTGCTGCAAGTCTCACCTCACTCGTTTCCGGTAATTAATCATTACTGTTATCTTCATGGGGAAACGATCAAGCTATGAAGGTCAAAGTGCCTGGAGAAACAGCGGAAGGGTATAATCATTTATAATCCGAGGAATAGAACGGTGGCTCCAATTATTAAGATCCTTTGCCCCACTTGACGGTATATGAATATACATGTACACAATCCTGCCTTTAAAATCATATATTTACTGATGTTCAATATATATTACTTCTCTCGTCTTGTGTATATCTTCTTTACCACTCGTGAAGAGTCTGTCCGTATCAATTTTATCTATTCCCTGTAGTATTTCGTAAGGCGTGTTCATATCACCTCTTGTTTTATGCTTCTCTTGGGATAATAGATTTATCGTGTATCCTCTCAGTTGTGTTAGTTGAAGTTGTAAAAGGCTCTTACCGCTAGACACTTGACTTGTGGTGTGTACTCACCAAATTGTGGTTGCAGGGGTTGAGTCATAGCCCCTGGTGTGTGTGTGTGTATGTGTGTGTGTGTATGTGTGTGTGTGTGTGTGCGTATGTATGTTTAGTTAGTTACCATTTTGTCCTAGGCACATATCGATTAGACACTAGGCCTGTTGTATATGCGTGCGTGTATGCATGTGTATGTGTGTGTGTGTGTGTACTCACCTAGTTGTGGTTGCAGGGGTCGAGACATAGCTCCTGGCCCCGCCTCTTCACTGACCGCTACTGGGTCACTCTCCCTGCGCCATGAGCTTTATCATACCTCTTCTTAAAGCTGTGTATGAACCTGCCTCCACTACATCGCTTCCCAAGCTATTCCACTTCCCGACTACTCTGTGACTGAAGAAATACTTCCTAACATCCCTGTGATTCATCTGAGTCTTCAACTTCCAACTGTGTCCCCTTGTTCCAACTGTGTCCCCTGTGTATGTGTGTATGTGTGTGTGTGTATGTGTGTGTATGTGTGTGTGTGTATGTGTGTGTGTGTATGTGTATATGTGTGTGTGTATGTGTATATGTGTGTGTGTGTGTATGTGTATATGTGTGTGTACTCACCTATGTGTGTATGTGTGTGTGTGTGTGTATGTACTCACCTATTTGTACTCACCTATTTGTGGTTGCATGGGTCGATTCATAGCTCCTGGTCCCGCTTCTTCACTGATTGCTACTAGGTCCTCTCTCTCCCTGCTCCATGAGCTTTATCAAACCTCGTCTTAAAACTATGTATGGTTCCTGCCACCACTACGTCACTTTCTAGGCTATTCCACTTCCTGACAACTCTATGACTGAAGAAATACTTCCTAACATCCCTTTGACTCATAGGAGTCTTCAACTTCCAATTGTGACCCCTTGGTTCTGTGTCCCCTCTCTGGAACATCCTGTCTCTGTCCACCTTATCTATTCCTCGCAGTATTTTATATGTCGTTATCATGTCTCCCCTAACCCTCCTGTCCTCTAGTGTCGTCAGGCCGATTTCCCTTAACCTTTCTTTGTAGGACAATCTCCTTAGATCTGGGACTAGTCTTGTTGCAAACCTTTGCACTTTCTCTAGTTTCTTGACGTGCTTGACCAGGTGTGGGTTCCAAACTGGTGCTGCATACTCCAGTATGGGTCTGACGTATATGGTGTACAGAGTCTTGAACGATTCCTTAGTGAGGTATTGGAACGCTATTCTTAGGTTTGCCAGCCGCCCGTATGCTGCAGCAGTTATCTGATTGATGTGTGCCTCAGGAGATGTGCTCGGTATTATACTCACCCCAAGATCTTTTTCCTTGAGTGAGGTTTGCAGTCTTTGGCCACCTAGACTATACTCTGTCTGCGGTCTTCTTTGCCCTTCACCGATCTTCATGACTTTACATTTGGCAGGGTTAAATTCAAGGAGCCAGTTACTGAACCAGGCTTGTAGCCTGTCTAGGTCTCTTTGTAGTCCTGCCTGATCCTCGACTGATTTAATTCTTCTCATTAACTTCACATCATCTGCAAACAGGGACACTTCTGAGTCTATCCCTTCCGTTATGTCATTCACATATACCAAAAACAGTACAGGTCCTAGGACTGACCCCTTTGGACCCCCACTCGTCACAGGTGCCCACTCCGACACCTCGTCACGTACTATGACTCGTTGTTGCCTCCCTGTCAGATATTCTCTGATCCATTGCAGTGCCTTTCCTGTTACGTGTGCCTGATCCTCTAGCTTTTGCATTAACCTCTTGTGAGGAACTGTGTCGAACGCCTTCTTGCAGTCCAAGAAAATGCAGTCTATCCACCCCTCTCTCTCGTGTCTTACTTCTGTTACGTTGTCATAAAACTCCAGTAGGTTTGTGACACAGGATTTTCCTTCCCTGAAACCGTGCTGGTTGTCGTTTATAAGCTTGTGTCTTTCTAGGTGCTCCACCACTCTCCTCCTGATGATCTTCTCCATGACTTTGCATACTATACACGTCAGTGACACAGGTCTGTAGTTTAATGCCTCGTGTCTGTCTCCTTTCTTAAAAATTGGGAATACATGTGTATGTGTGTATGTGTGTGTGTATATATATATATATATATATGTGTGTGTGTGTATATATATATATATATATATATATATTGTGTGTGTGTGTGTGTGTGTGTGTAATGTTTGTATGTTTGCTGATGGTGACATTTACTATGATGGAAATGATGATGTTGAAGAACATGAGGATGATGGTGAGGATACAAAGGATGTGGAAAGAGAGAGAGAGAGAGAGAGAGAGAGAGAGAGAGAGAGAGAGAGAGAGAGAGAGAGAGAGAGAGAATTACTTATCAGGAACTTAGTAATCTACAAAAGCTAAATCTCAACCATTACAAATTTTGAGGCCATCGTCAACTCTTAACCCAAGAGACCTGGCGCTGCTCCTCCTCTACCACGAATAAAATCCCTCATTTCATCCCATTCCCCAATTAATGCATAACCCTCACAGGTTTGACGCTTCCCCATGAATATAATAAAAAAAACTCCTTGCTAAAAACGAATATTTCTCAGCGACAGTGGACATCCACTATACTATGCTACGTAATTTCGGTTTCCTGCAGCTCTTATGGTGTGGTTCTTCCCCTCGTGTTGCTGGTGTGGTTCTTCCCCTAGTGTTGCTGGTATGGTTCTTCCCCTCGTGTTGCTGGTGTGGTTCTTCCCCTAGTGTTGCTGGTGTTGTTCTTCCCCTCGTGTTGCTGGTGTGGTTCTTCCCCTAGTGTTGCTGGTGTGGTTCTTCCCCTCGTGTTGCTGGTGTGGTTCTTCCCCTCGTGTTGCTGGTGTGGTTCTTCCCCTCGTGTTGCTGGTGTGGTTCTTCCCCTCGTGTTGCTGGTGTGGTTCTTCCCCTCGTGTTGCTGGTGTGGTTCTTCCCCTCGTGTTGCTGGTGTGGTTCTTCCCCTCGTGTTGCTAGTGTGGTTCTTCCCCTCGTGTTGCTGGTGTGGTTCTTCCCCTCGTGTTGCTGATGTGGTTCTTCCCCTCGTGTTGCTGGTGTGGTTCTTCCCCTCGTGTTGCTGGTGTGGTTCTTCCCCTCGTGTTACTGGTGTGGTTCTTCCCCTCGTGTTGCTGGTGTGGTTCTCCCCTTGTGTTGCTGAACAAAGAGTGAAGAGAAAAGGGGAGAGGGACTGGATTCCCGTCAGGTCATGTTACTTAAGTCAGGTCACACAGGTCTTAGGACACACTGGTCTTAAGTGGCGTTGAAATCTGATGGTGATGCAGAATTTTACACTAGTGCATACAATTCTTCCTATACGAAAAGGAAACAGCTTGCCAGTTAATACTGTGCTAATGATCCTTAACCTTTTGGGAAATTGCTCATCTGTATTCTGTATATCTAACAGATATTATGTGTTCGACTAATCAAGAGGCTAAATTCAGTTCCCTTTGGTTACAGTCATTGGGGGTATCCAAAGCGGTTCCTTTGTATAAACTATTCTCACTATTATCCATTTCTTAGGGTTACATTTTTAACGACTTCGTAGTGAAGGTTTAAGATTACCGTCAGTTTACATCCTGGTTACTATCGCTTTTCGTGTTCGTTCAAGAATAACAAGAATAAGTGTGAATGATACTGAGTTGCCGATTTTTTTTTATTTGTAGAGTGGTAATGTTTTCTTAGAGTCTGCTTTGTGAATTGTTACGTCTGAGTCTTCATGGAAAAATATCCCAAGACAGCACTTATCTCAATCTTGCCAGTGTGTAGATGTACGGTAAACAGGGAATCCTAATAATATTATCTCCTCTTATAATAAATATATCTTGCCAGGTGCCCCCTCGCCTTTCTCCCACTTTAATTCAGACTGAATACTGGCGATAAGATGAGCAAGACACTGAGGAGTCTTTATTGTACATTCCACCAAGTGATGAAACATACTACTATAAAGACTAGTCTGCATTCAGTGTTTTACCATACTGACGATATTTCGCCATCATAAAAAAAACAAAGCTCCGGCGAAACACATGGGGCGTTAGATGTGAGAGAAACAGATCTGGTGAAGCACAGGAGAAGTGAGAGAAACATAGCTCTGGAGAAACAGATGCGAGAGAAACACAGCTTTGATAAATCAAGACTAAAAAATCTTAATTTTCGAACAATAAAAATTGATCAGTTTTCTGGTTTATCATTCTCACTCTTTTCAAACAAATGTTATTTGCAAGACGTAAATCAGGCTTGATGAGAGTAAAAGAAATTGTTGCTCCATCACCATTGATCAAAAGCTTTTCACTAACATTAGGCCACCTCCCACGAAGCGACTCACTTCAAGTACAGAACAAAAAAAAATGCTTACTCGCAGTGTTTTAAGATTGACAGTGTTCTTTTTTCTCTGGTCAGCTGACCGACACTAGTTCCCACAACAAACGTGTTCCTGTGGTCGCCAGAGCACGCTCAGTATCCGAACACCTCCGTCGGGATGATATTAGAGGTGTGGGTGTCAGGTGTGGGCGCCAGGTGTGGGTGTCAGGTGTGGATGTCAGGTGTGGGTGTCAGGTGTTCGACTCTCCATACACACCTGCCCAGATAATTAAATTCCTGTTTGTCAACTTAGGTGAGTGTGACATGTGGGTGCTGGTAGGTCGGAGAGGCAGAGAATGGTGGAGAGGTAGATAGATCGAGGATGGGGTGAGGTAGATAGATCGAGGATGGGGAGTGGAAGATAGAGATGAGGCGATAGACAGATAATGAGGAAAAGTAGAAAGACAGAGGATGGGGAGAGAAAGACGTATGAAAGATAGAGAACGGTAGAGATAAATCACTAAGGGATGTAGGTAGGTAGGTAGATAAAGGATGAGGTAAAGGTAGATTCATGGACAGCAGGGAAAGGTAAATAGTTAAAAAATGGGGGAAGGTAGGTATATTTAGGATGGGAAAAGGAATAAAAATGAAAAAAAAACAGAAAGGGAGGGCTAGAGTTACAGATAAGACGGAATAGACAGATATGTGGAAAAGGAGATGAAAGGAGGGGATTGAAAATGAAAACCAAAGGATAGAGAGCAATGAGGGAATGCAAAATTGTTAATAAGTAGGGATAGGAAGTAAAGGGGTAATGGGAATGAATAATGGAGAGGTTAAAATGGATTGAGAGGATTGTAGTGGATGTGGGAAAATGGAAATTGAACTAAAATAGGAGCAATTTGCACAAACATAGCAGACCTTCCTTCACTTAGTTTCCCTTCGTTATGTCATCTTCCTCTCACTCTCCCTCCTCCTCACTTCCTCAGTTTCTTTACCCCTCACTCTTGCTTCTCCCATTCTTTCCCTTCACATTCGTTATATAATGGTTGTTGTTAGAGTGAAGTTGGTTCCAACACATGCTGGATAATTTCCGGCTAACGCCCTTCATATAACTGTTTTGATCTTGCATTATAAACTAATTTTCCCAAATTAATTTAATAACAGCGATATTTTACGAACCGGCTGGTGTAACAGAGAGAGAGAGAGAGAGAGAGAGAGAGAGAGAGAGGAGGGAGAGAGAGAAGAGAGAGGAGAGAGAGAAGAGAGGAGAGAGAGAGAAGAGAGAGGAGAGAGAGAGGAGAGAGAGAGGGAAAGAGGAGAGGGAGGGGAGAAGAGAGGAAAGAGAGGAGGGAAGAGGGAGGGAGGAAAGAGGGAGAGAGAGGGAGAGAAAGAGGGAGAGGAGGGAGAAGAGGGAGGGAGGGAAAGAGGGAGGGAGGGAAGAGAGGAGAGAGAGAGAGAGAAAGAGAGAGAGAGGAAGAGAGAGAGAGGAGAGAGAGGAGAGAGAGAGAGAGAGAGAGAGAGAGAGAGAGAGAGAGAGAGAGAGAGAGAGAAAGAGAGAGAGAAAGAGGGAAAAAGAGAAAGAGTGAGAGAGAAAGAGAAAGAGGGAGAGAGAGGAAGAGGTAGTTCTCAATGGAACAGAATCAGCAAGACATCCTATTCAGGCAAGTGTTCCACAAGGAAGTGTGCTGGGACCATTGTTATGGAATGTCTACTTCAATGACCTTCTTCATCTCATCCCAGAATCCCATGCATATGCTGACATTTACTTATCCACGAGAAGAAATGCTAACTGCTCTAAGCTACATAAGCCTGGAGAAACCGATTGCAGGTAACATTTGCACCTGAGAAAACACAAATGAAGATGGTCTCTAGGCACCATGATGGTATTGCCAGAGCAGTAGTAAGTATGAATGGAAGAGTGTTGGTACCCGGGGAAGAACTTGATATCATTGGGGCGAAATTTGACTCCAAACTGACCATGAAGAACCACGTTGTAAATCTTGCAAACAAGGCAGCCAGGAAGCTTACAACACTTCGACGTGTCTCGCATCTGCTCGACAGTAGGGGTTGCAAGATTCTGTATGAGGCACAAGTACAGTCACACCTTGAGTATGCTCCACTTTCTTGGTTTGCCTGCCCCCCCCCCCTTCTCATCTGCGACTGCTTGACAAAGTAGAGAACAGAGCAACACGTCTCATCTCTCGCCTGGATTCATCCTGGATAGATCTGTCATTTGAGCAGAGCCTTCAACACAGGAGGGATGTGGGCGGCATTACTGTTATGTACAAGGCCAACATTGTCACAGTACCATACTTGTCCCCACTTCGAGGACAGCGAGAAGCAAGCTTCTATACCACAAGACGGGCAGAAAGCAGCAACTTCACTCTGGCTGTACCCTTCTCCAGAACATCACTTCATCTGAGATCATTTATCCCCAGGATGACTCGAGTCTGGAACACATTCGTACAGCATTATGATGTCAACGAGATAAAGTCAGTTGATCAAATGAAAATGCTGGCTCACAGATGGCTCCAACTTCATCCTGTTCCCTACTTGTATGTTTCATAACAATAAAAATGCTTTGAAATGAGCTGATGTAGGTAACAGCTCTTAGATTGTCAATAGCTTGTCAATAGAGTTAGGAATCCTTAACCTAACGTTGTTAAACCCTGTGTAAAAGAGAGAGAGAGAGAGAGAGAGAGAGAGAGAGAGAGAGAGAGAGAGAGAGAGAGAGAGAGAGAGAGAGAGAGAGAGAGAGAAAATTATTTAAAAAGACAATGACATACTTTAACACACACACACACACACAGGTACGATAAAGGTCTTGGAGCAGGGAGAGAGTGGACCTAGTAGTGATTAGCGAAGAGGCAACCACAAAGAGGCGAGTACAAAGAGGTGAGTACACACAGTAGTTCTTCACAGCGAGTGAATGTGTACTCAGGGCCCTGTGTGCAAGTCGTTTATCGAAGGTTTTAGTGAACAGGACTCAGTGAATCACTTGCGAGGGAGATGTGAGTGTTCAGGATAGTGAGCATCGGAAAGTTCTTTGACTGTCATAGTGTAGTGAGATTAAAGTAGGTAATCAGTTAGAAGTGAGACAGCTAAGTGTAGTTTACCCAGAGCAGGTCGAGTGACTGACCACCGGAGGAGGTGCTGAGGTGCTGGTGTGGCTTCACTCTTACTGAACAATGTCATGGTGATACCGACAAGGTGTGGAAAAAGACACTTATGTACAGTTCAGGACATTTATTAGAGGAAAGTTTCCCCACGAGTGGTGATATGTTTCCTCTAATAAATGTTCTGAACTGAACATTAAGTGTCTTTTTCCACTCCAGAAAGCGAAATAAAAGAGTGAAAAGATAATGAAATCAACGAAACACTATTTTTTTTAACAATGTGCAAGGATTACAAGAGGAGCACTATCAGATAATGATCACATTATTGATGGCATGCAGCATCAAGAAGTTGATGAATAAGACACTACTGCAGCACTTGTGTACCTTTACTGACGAAAGGTTTCGCCTCCACGATGGCCTTCTTTAGACAGATAATAATACAGCGATGGAGGCAGTGCAAGTATTGGCGTGAAAGTCCGACATCCTCGGTGGGAGGTGGTCAGTCCCTCTGAGGGACTTGTGGGACTGACTATCCTCGGTGGGAGGTGGTCAGTCCCTCTGAGGGACTTGTGGGACTGACTACCCCCTCCCCCCCACACTTCATGAGGCTAAACACGACCATCTAAGCCGCTGTCATTTCCACCTTCATACCCATAATAAGAATTTCGATACAATCCCGTTCTTCAGTAACCATCCAGGAGCAGCACCGCTCCTGTCCCTTTCTCATTTAAAGGCAACGCAAAACGAATAGGCAAGTTAGATAGTGAAAAGGGAACTAATTTGTGAACTCATTCACATCAAGGAGAGGAGAAAAAAGAAGGGAAATGGAATGACCACGAGGAGCACTTACCAGATGGTTAATGAAATGAACGGGGAAACAAATTTGATCAAAGGAGAACTTGCCTTTGAAGCCAAAACAAAGATGTTAGAGGATGTAAGTATAACTGAGGCACAGCAGAGAAACATTGAGAAGAAATTCGGCAAATTTAAGGAAGAGGCAGAGGAAAAAGAAAGAAAACTGGATGGATGAGAAAATTAAAGCAAATAGGGAAGAAACAAAGAAAAGGGAAAGAGAGAGAGAGAGATACGACCTTGAAATAGAAATTAGGGTGCTAAGGTAAGAAGTAGAAAAAACTAAGTATTGAAGCAACTGTAAACAACCACAAGACAGTGAAAGACTCGAATCAAGAAAGTAAAGGATATACACAACGAAAATATTCTTAGACGACCAGGAGGGACAATGTAATTGAGATGACGTATTTATCTGCTCTCTTTTCCACTGTGTTAGAAGCAGCAATGAAGGAGGCTTCTTAACAACTACGTCTTCTTAATTTCAGTTCAATGAAGATAATTTGGGCGTTTTTCCATTTCGTAAGGCAACCTGCAGCATCCCTGGACATAACACGAACATCCCTACTGCCTACATATTTGTGTTCGCACAACTTGGTCAAAAGATTCCTTCCAGTTTTAGTCACGTATTTCTTGAAGCATTGTCCACACGGAATAGTGAAGACTCCAGCCTCAGAAGATGGTGAAAAAGGGGGGTTTCTTCTTGGTAAGTTCTCTCTCTCTCTCTCTCTCTCTCTCTCTCTCTCTCTCTCTCTCTCTCTCTCTCTCTCTCTCTCTCTCTCTCTCACCTTTGCACCCTCAGTACAGCAATATGTTCCGGGAGGGAAACCAGACCTGTGCTCGACGTGTCTGTGTGTAAGACGAACCTTGATAATGAGCTGGCTCCTCCAGAGGTCCTTAGGGCTGTCTTTATGGAGTTGGCGTCGTCTTCGAGGCTCAGGAACTGGGGTCAGGGATCAGGACCTGCCTTGAGATGACACAGTCTGCTTAATTAGAACTGGGATTTGGTGGCTACCTCCTGAGACTTCAAGTTTCCGATAAACATGCTGAGATGAGTACCAGTTTGTTTTTATTATATATATATATATATATATATATATATATATATATATATATATATATATATATATATATATATATATATATATATATATATGTGTCGTGCCGATTAGGTAAAATTGGTCAATTAGCAAGAACTCATTTAAAATTAAGTCCTTTCTAAAAAAATATCTTATACGTTTAAAGATATATTTTTTTCATTTATGTTAATGTAAAAAATTATAATTTTGTACCAAGAGAATCTTTGAAAACCTACCTAACCTTATTATAACAAGCGCAATTTAATTTAGCCTAACCCAACTAAATATAATTTAGATAAATTTACAATAATTTAATAATAAACAAACACAATTATTTTTTTTTTTTTCGTTAGGTTCAGAATGATTTTCGCGAAATTATTGCATACACAAATTTTTGCTTGTCTTAATCGGTAAGAGGAGCGTTGCTATTTAAGCCAAAATCGCGTTTTACCTATTCAGTACGACATATATATATGTATGTATGTATGTATGGTCCAAGTGTAAATGAAGACATTAAACATATATCTGCTGAAAAGGGCCTCGGTTAGACTGCGAAATATGGAGATCTCATCTCGCCTGTTTTATTATCTCCACGAGAGTTCATTTGTATTAATAATCAGTTTTATTTCAGTTTTGTGATAAATTATATGACAAAAAACTCCTCAAAAAGTGATCTTTGATATACCGCCGAAAGTTGTTAAAAACAAGCAACATGATCAATGAAACTGTTTGCTCTAGCATACAATATGACCCCTGGGGAGGGAAATGCTTTCAGAAACACATATACGTGATTACTTACCTTCCCCAAGGACTGTCGATCTATATTAAAATTTCTGGTCATGCACAAGTCTCCCATCCAAGAGAATACAGTGTTTTAGCAGGATGCTTCTCTCATTGTGTGTGTGTGTGTACTCACCTAATTGTGTGGTTGCAGGGGTCGATTCATAGCTCCTGGCCCCGCTTCTTCACTGGTCGCTACTAGGTCACTCTTCCCGCTACATGAGATTTATCATACACCTAATTGTACTCACCTAATTGTGGTTGCATGGGTCGAGTCATAGCTCCTGGCCCCGCTTCTTCACTAGTCGCTAATAGGACACTCTTCCCGCTACATGAGCTTTATCATATCTCTCCTTAAAGCTATGTATGGATCCTGCCTCCACTACATCACTTCCCAGACTTTTCCACTTCCTGACAACTCTGTGACTGAAGAAATACTTCCTAACATCCCTGTGATTCATCTGAGTCTTCATCTTCCAACTGTGACCCCTTGTTGCTGTGTCCCATCTCTGGATCATCCTGTCTCTGTCCACCTTGTCGAGTCCTCTCAGTATCTTATATGTCGTTATCATATCTCCCCTATCTCTCCTGTCTTCCATTGTTGTCAGGTCGATTTCCCTTAACTTCTCCTCGTAGGACATACCCCTTAGCTCCACGACTAGTCTTGTTGCAAACCTTTGCACTTTGCATACTCCAATATGGGCCTAACGTACACAGTGTACGTTAGGCCCAAGAAAATGCAATCTGCTCACCCCTCTCTCTCTTGTCTTACTGCCATCACTCTGTCATAGAACTCCAGTAGGATTGTGATACAGGATTTCCCGTCCCTGAAACCATGCTGGTTGTCGTTGATAAGCTCATTTCTTTCTAGGTGCTCCACCACTCTTCTCCTGATAATCTTCTCCACGACTTTGCTTACTATACATGTCAGTGACACTGGTCTGTACTTTAGTACTTCCTGTCTGTCTCCTTTTCTAAAAATAGGGACCACATTTGCTGTCTTCCATACCTCTAGTAGTCGCCCTGTTTCGATAGATGTGTTGAAGATTGTTGTTAGTGGTACATACAGTGCCTCTGCCCTCTCTCTCAGGACACATGGAGAGATGTTATCCGGCCCCATCGCCTTTGAGGTATCTAGTTCGCTTAGCAGCCTCTTCACTTCCTCCTCGGTTGTATGTATTGTGTCCAACACTTGATGGTGTACCCCATTTCTCCAACTTTCTGGAGTTCCTTCTGTCTCCTCTGTGAACACTTCTTTGAATCTCATGTTGAGATCCTCACATACTTCGAGGTCGTTTCTTGTGACCTTCCCTCCTTCCTTCCTCAACCTGATTACCTGGTCCTTGACTGTTGTCTTCCTCCTGATGTGGCTGTACAACAGCTTTGGGTCAGAATTGGCTTTTGGTGCTATGTCATTCTTGTATTGTCTTTGGGCCTCCCTTCTTACCTGTGCATATTTATTTCTGGCTCTACGACTGCTCTCCTTATTCTCCTGGGTCCTTTGCCTTCTATACTTCTTCCATTCTCTAGCACACTTGGTTTTGACCTCCCTTCACCTTTGGGTGAACCAAGGGCTCATCCTGGCTTTTTCGTTATTTCTGTTACCCTTGGGTACAAACCTCTCCTCAGCTTCCTTGCATATTGTTGTCACATATTTTATCATCTCGTTTGCTGACTTCCCTGCCAGTTCTGTCCCACTGAACCCCGTGTAGGAATTTCATGCCTGCATAGATCCCTTTCCTGTAGTTTGGCTTGATATGTCCGCCCTTTCCTGCTTCCCTCTCCACTTGTCACTCTACTATGTATTCGAAGCCCAGAACCACATGATCACTGGCCCCAAGGGGTCTTTCATATGTGATGTCCTCAATATCTGCACTACTCAAGGTGAATACTAGGTCCAGTCTCGCTGGTTCATCCTCTTCTCTCTCTCTGGTAGTGTCCCTCACGTGTTGGTACATGAGGTTTTCTAATACTACCTCCATCATCTTAGCCCTCCATGTGTCTGGGCCCCATGTGGCTCCAGGTTCTCCCAATCTATTTCCTTGTGGGTGAAGTCACCCATAATCAACAGCTTTGTCCTGTTTGCATGAGCCCTTCTGGCCACTTCAGCCAGTGTGTCAACCATCGCTCTATTACTCTCATCATACTCTTGCCTTTGCCTCCTGCTGTTCTGTGGTGGGTTATACATCACTGCAATTACCACCTTGGGACCTCCAGACTAAAGCATTCCAATTATGTAATCTCTTGCTTCTCCTCTGTCTCCTCTCTCCAGCTCATCAAAATTCCATCGGTTTTTGATGAGCAGTGCCACTCCTCCACCCACTCTCTTTCATCTGTCTTTCCTCAGGATCTTATATCCCGTTGGAAAGATGGCATCTGTTATCCCTGTGGGCTTGGTTTCTGTGAGAGCTATGATGTCTGATGATGCCTCTGGCTCTTTCATGCCACTCCTCCCACTTATTCGTTATTCCATCAGTGTTGGTGTACCATACCTTCAGTTTCCTCTCCAACACTGTGTTTTGGGGGTCTATGAGGAAGGGGGCCTTGGCAGTGTCCTGCAAGATTCTACAGCATAGTGTGGTGTGGGGGCTGTAAGTGTGGATTGTAGTTTGTGATGGGATAGCGTGTTAGTTGTGGGGTTCTGGGAGTGGTTCTGTGTGTGCTTTCGGTTGTTGCTCTGACGTGCTGCATGACTGCACCCGTATGCAGGGTCTAAACAAACTGACTACTACCATTGGCTACTGGCTACTTATTACAGTATACCGTCAAAACGGTACTACTAGCTACCAGTTACAGTATTCCATCAAACCGGCACCAGACATATTAGTTTAGATATGACCGGAGATGCTTTACTTTCAGGAAAAGCCCGTATATGACGATACGGAGAGTGGGACGCATGTGTTTAGACCCTGCATACGAGTGCGGTTTCTCAGGTTTATGTAGTATACGTAGTAAAACATGCGAGTTTCTTATGATAACACATATAGTAACATCAATGCACCACGCAGAAACAAGCGGGTATATACAGAGAAAGATCGCAGCCAGCAGGACTCGATCCCACTTACGTGGAGACAGGCGAGGTTCCCAAGTGACTCAGTCAGCCTCGAGCCACAAGTCCCAAGACCCACATGGGACGATCACGGCTCCCAGCAAGCATGATCACTGGCTCCAAGGGGTCTTTCATATGTGATGTCCTCAATATCTGCACTACTCAAGGTGAATACTAGGTCCAGTCTCGCTGGTTCATCCTCTCCTCTCTCTCTGGTAGTGTCCCTCACGTGTTGGTACATGAGGTTTTCTAGTACTACCTCCATCATCTTAGCCCTCCACTTGTCTGGGCCCCCATGTGGCTCCAGGTTCTCCCAATCGATTTCCTTGTGGGTGAAGTCACCCATAATCAGCAGCTTTGTCCTGTTCGCATGAGCCCTTCTGGACACTTCAGCCAGTGTGTCAACCATCGCTCTATTACTCTCATCGTACTCTTGCCTTGGCCTCCTGCTGTTCTGTGGTGGGTTATACATCACTACAATTACCACCTTGGGACCTCCAGACTGAAGCATTCCTGTTATGTAATCTCTTGTTTCTCCTTTGTCTCCTCTCTAAAGCTCATCAAAATTCCATCAGTTTTTGATGAGCAGTGCCACTCCTCCACCCACTCTGTTCCCTCTGTCTTTCTTCAGGATCTGATATCCCATTGGAAAGATGGCATCTGTTATCATCCCTGTGAGCTTGGTTTCTGTGAGACCTATGATGTCTGGTGATGTTTCTTTGACTCTTTCATGCCACTCATCCAACTTATTCGTTATTCCATCAGCGTTGATGTACCATACCTTCAGTTTCCTCTCCAACACTGTGTTTTGGGGGTTTATGAGGGTGGGGGACTTGGCAGTGTGCTGCGAGATTCTATAGCGTAGTGTGGTTTTGGGGTTGTAGGGGTGGTTCTCTGTGTGCTTGCGTTTGTTGCTGTGCCGTGCTTGTTTTGTCCTCTGCTGTTTCTGTCGTTGTCTCTCCTCCTAGCCCCTTTCGCTTCTGTGTCTTCTCCCTCAGCTGCTGTCGTTCTATTTTTGTCCTGTCTCGGTCTAGGAACACCCTCTTGTATGTTGATGATTCCTTTAGCCGTGGTTTCTCTTGCAGGATCCTGTTTCACACTGTTTCTGTCTTGAAAATCAGCTTGACCGGCCGATTTCTTCCCTCCAAGTATCCCCCTATTCTCTGAAAATTTGCTATCTCAGACATGTCCTCTTTGCCTATTTATTTGATGATGTTTTCAATCTTCTGTCTTTCTTCCTGCCATCTTTCATTGTATGTCCTCCCCTCACTCTCCTGAAGCCCATGAATAAACACTGACTTCTCCCTTTCCTCCTCTTATTGTCTTTCCCTTTGTGTCTCTGGTTCCCATTTGTACATGGCCATTTTCTCCCTTATTTAATAACCTCACTTCCCTCATGCTTAAAAATACTTTTGACAGCCTCCCTGCGATTCGCATCTCTTCAATTTTCAACTGTTCCCTCATGTGCCTGTTTCTCGCCTCACCAGACTTCCCACTGCCCACACAACCAAGTCCTCTAAGTATTTTGTAAGTAGTTATCGTGTCTCCGCTAGTACTTTTTGTCATATATGGGTAGGGGAGGGGGAAATTGATTTATTGAATGAGTGGAGAAAGGAAAAACAGCGAGAGAGCTTTATTTAAAATGCCTCAGAACTAAGATGCTGGAGGTGGTACTGGAAAATCTCATGTACGAACATGTAAGGGACACTACCAGAGAGAGAGGAGAGGACGAACCAGCGAGACTGGACTTAGTATTCACCCTGAGTAGTGCAGATATTGAGGACATCACACATGAAAGCCCCCTTGGGGCCAGTGATCACATGGTTCTAAGTTTCGAATACATAGTAGAGTTACAAGTGGAGGGGGAAGCAGGAAGGGCTGCACGAATGAAGCCAAACTACAAGAAAGGTGACTATGTGGGCATGAGGAACTTCCTGCATGGAGTTCAGTGGGATAGAGAGATGGCAGGGAAGTCAGTAGACGTGATGATGGAATATGTGACAACAATTTGCAAGGAAGCTGAGGAGAGGTTTATACCCAAGGGTAACAGGAGAAGCGAAAAAGACAGGATGAGCCCATGGTTCACCCAAAGGTGCAGGAAAGAAAAAATCAAGTGTACAAGGGAATGGAAGAGGTACAGACGGCAAAGAACCCCGGAGAATAGGGAGAGCAGTCGTAGATCCAGAAATGAATATGCACAGATCAGAAGAGAGGCCCAAAGACAGTACGAGAATGACATAGCAGCGAAAGCCAAATCTGACCCAAAGCTGCTGTACAGCCACATCAGGAGGAGAACAACAGTCAAGGACCAGGTGATCAGGCTGAGGAAGGTAGGAGGGGAGGTCACAAGAAATGACCGTGAAGTGTGTGAGGAGCTCAACATGAGATTCAAAGAAGTGTTCACAGAGGAGATAGAAGGGCCTTCAGAAAGGAGGAGAGGTAGGGTACACCATCAGGTGCTGGACACAATACACACAACTGAGGAGGAAGTGAAGAGGCTACTAAGCGAGCTAAATACCTCAAAGTCGATGGGGCCGGATAACATCTCTCCATGGGTCCTGAGAGAGGGAGCAGAGGAGCTATGTGTACCCCTAACAACGATCTTTAACACATCTATCGAAACAGGGCAACTACCTGAAGTATGGAAGACAGCAAATATAGTTCCAATTTTTAAAAAAGGAGACAGGAACGTAGCACTAAACTACAGACCAGTGTCACTGACATGTATAGCATGCAAGGTCATGGAGAAGATAGTCAGGAGAAGAGTGGTGGAGCACCTAGAAAGGAATGAGATTATTAACGACGGCCAACACGGTTTCAAGGACGGGAAATCCTGTGTCACAAACCTACTGGAGTTCTTCGACAGGGTGACATCAATAATACAAGAGAGGGAGGGGTGGGTAGACTGCATATTCTTGGACTGTAAGAAGGCGTTTGACACAGTTCCACACAAGAGATTAGTGCAAAAGTTGGAGGACCAGGCAGGGGTAACAGGGAAGGCACTACAATGGATCAGGGAATACCTGACAGGAAGACAGCAGCGAGTCATGGTACGTGGTGAGGTGTCAGAGTGGGCGCCGGTGACGAGCGGGGTTCCACAGGGGTCAGTCCTGGGACCAGTGCTGTTTCTGGTATTTGTGAACGATATGACGGAAGGAATAGACTCCGAAGTGTCCCTGTTTGCAGATGATGTGAAGTTGATGAGATGAATTCAGTCGGACGAGGACCAGGCAGAACTACAAAGGGATCTGGACAGGCTGCAAGCCTGGTCCAACAATTGGCTCCTGGAGTTCAACCCCACCAAGTGCAAAGTCATGAAAATTGGGGAAGGGCAAAGAAGACCGCAGACGGAGTACAGCCTAAGGGGCCAGAGACTGCAAACCTCAATCAAGAAAAAAGACCTTGGGGTGAGTATAACACCAGGAACATCTCCTGAGGCGCACATCAACCAAATAACTTTTGCAGCATATGGGCGCCTAGCAAACCTAAGAACAGCATTCCGACATCTTAATAAAGAATCGTTCAGGACCCTGTACACTGTGTACGTTAGGCCCATACTGGAGTATGCAGCACCAGTTTGGAACCCACACCTAGCCAAGCACGTGAAGAAGCTCGAGAAAGTGCAAAGGTTTGCAACAAGACTAGTCCCGGAGCTAAGGGGTATGTCCTACGAGGAGAGGTTAAGGGAAATCGACCTGACGACACTTTGGGACAGGGGAAATAGGAGGGACATGATAACAACATATAAGATACTGATAGGAATTGACAAAGTGGACAGAGACAGAATGTTCCAGAGATGGGACACAGCAACAAGGGGACACAGTTGGAAGTTGAAGACTCAGATGAATCACAGAGATGTTAGGAAGTATTTCTTCAGTCACAGAGTTGTCGGGAAGTGGAATAGTTTAGGAAGTGATGTAGTGGAGGCAGGTTCCATACATAGCTTTAAGAAGAGGTATGATATAGCTCATGGCGCAGGGAGAGTGACCCAGTAGCGGCCAGTGAAGAGGCGGGGCCAGAAGCTATGACTCGACCCCTGCAACCACAACTAGGTGAGTACAACTAGGTGAGTACAGGGTGTATCTCAGGTACAAGAGAGAACAGCTGGAAGTTAAAAATCACAGATGTGTCACAGAGATGTTAGGAAATACTTCTTTAGCTTTAGAGAGGTCAGGAAGTGGAACGATCTAGACAGCGAAGTGGTAGAGGCAGAATCCATCAAAAGCTTAAGAACAGTTATGGCAAGGCTATCTAAGCGAAGAAAGGGTGAACCCAGCAGCGGCGAGAGCAAGCATGAGCAACCTGATTGATCAGATCGTTAACCAGGAGCCCCGCGAATAATGACCCTGTGACAGCTGAACACAATCTTTTTGTCACAAGGACACAAGGTAGTCACAAGGACACAAGGTAGTCACAAGGACACAAGGTAGTCACTAGGACACAAGGTAGTCACAAGGATACAAGGTAGTAACTAGGACACAAGGTAGTCACTAGTACACAAGGTAGTCACTAGGACACAAGGTAGTCACTAGGACACAAGGTAGTCACAAGGACACAAGGTAGTCACTAGGACACAAGGTAGTCACTAGGACACAAGGTAGTCACAAGGACACAAGGTAGTAACTAGGACACAAGGTAGTCACTAGGACACAAGGTAGTCACAAGGATACAAGGTAGTAACTAGGACACAAGGTAGTCACAAGGCCACAAGGTAGTCACTAGGACACAAGGTAGTCACTAGGACACAAGGTAGTCACTAGGACACAAGGTAGTCACAAGGATACAAGGTAGTAACTAGGACACAAGGTAGTCACAAGGACACAAGATAGTCACTAGGACACAAGGTAGTCACTAGGACACAAGGTAGTCACAAGGGCACAAGGTAGTCACAAGGTCACAAGGTAGTCACGAGGACACAAGGTAGTCACTAGGACAAAAGGTAGTCACTAGGACACAAGGTAGTCACTAGGACACAAGGTAGTCACAAGGACACAAGGTAGTCACAAGGACACAAGGTAGTCACTAGGGCACAAGGTAGTCACTAGGACACAAGGTAGTCACAAGGGCACAAGGTAGTCACTTGGACACTAGTCACAAAGACACAAGGTAATCACTAGGACACAAGGTAGTCACAAGGATACAAGGTAGTAACTAAGACACAAGGTAGTCACTAGGACACAAGGTAATCACAAGGATACAAGGTAGTAACTAGGATACAAGGTAGTCACAAGGATACAAGGTAGTAACTAAGACACAAGGTAGTCACAAGGATACAAGGTAGTAACTAGGACACAAGGTAGTCACAAGGATACAAGGTAGTAACTAGGATACAATGTAGTCACAAGGATACAAGGTAGTAACTAGGACACAAGGTAGTCACAAGGATACAAGGTAGTAACTAGGATACAATGTAGTCACAAGGATACAAGGTAGTAACTAGGATACAAGGTAGTCACAAGGATACAAGGTAGTAACTAAGACACAAGGTAGTCACAAGGATACAAGGTAGTAACTAGGACACAAGGTAGTCACAAGGATACAAGGTAGTAACTAGGATACAATGTAGTCACAAGGATACAAGGCAGTAACTAGGACACAAGGTAGTCACAAGGATACAAGGTAGTAACTAGGATACAAGGTAATCACAAGGATACAAGGTAGTCGCAAGGATACAAGGTAGTAACTATGACACAAGGTAGTCACAAGGATACAAGGTAGTAACTAGGATACAATGTAGTCACAAGGATACAAGGTAGTAACTAGGACACAAGGTAGTCACAAGGATACAAGGTAGTAACTAGGATACAATGTAGTCACAAGGATACAAGGTAGTAACTAGGATACAATGTAGTCACAAGGATACAAGGTAGTAACTAGGATACAATGTAGTCGCAAGGATACAAGGTAGTAACTAGGATACAAGGTAATCACAAGGATACAAGGTAGTAACTAGGACACAAGGTAATAACTAGGACACAAGGTAGTCACAAGGATACAAGGTAGTCACAAGGACACAAGGTAGTCACAAGGACACAAGGTAGTCACAAGGATACAAGGTAGTAACTAGGACACAAGTTAGTCACAAGGATACAAGGTAGTAACTAGGACACAAGGTAGTCACAAGGACACAAGGTAATAACTAGGACACAAGGTAGTCACAAGGACACAAGGTAGTCACAAGGACACAAGGTAGTCATAAGGACACAAGGTAGTTACTGTAAATGTCCTCAATGGTAAGCAAGAAAAAAATAAAGCATCTGATATCCACATAGCAGATTATAGAAAAGTTACCAGAAATAAATTACATTTCTTAGTACCTTATGTTCTCTCCCTCCCTCCCTCCCTCCCTCCCTCCCTCCCTCCTCTCTCTCTCTCTCTCTCTCTCTCTCTCTCTCTCTCTCTCTCTCTCTCTCTTTTAATATAGGTTTATGACTCATACTATCCGCTATGACGCTCATTCCATCAAAATTCATGAGAGGGATTGATGACTCTGACGACACTTCATCACAGCCCCAGACGACGAGTGGCTGTCGCCTCACTTTAATTGCTTACACTTCCCATAACTCGTCTGTTGTTAAACCTAAAACTGATCAGGTAATAATTCCACCTGATTTCCTGAAGCGATTTTTACCTGAAATGGTCGCTCTTTGTACGTTAAATTAAGAGTTACTAATATATATATATATATATATATATATATATATATATATATATATATGTGTGTGTGTGTGTGTGTGTGTGTGTGTGTGTGTGTGTGTGTGTGTGTGTGTGTGTGTGTGTGTGTGTGTGTGTATTATTGTACCCATGAACGAGTGGTATTGCTCAATGACAACACTGTGACTAGCTAAGGAGTCGAACCCATGCTGCTTTGGCCCGTCTCATGGTGAGCGACAGACAGATGACGCTCTAGTCCACGGGATCACACAATCCTCAAGAATGACGCATCCAGCCAAGCTAGATGTTGTACCCGTCATCCGAGGACATACGGTGGTGTGGATGCCTCTGAGGTAATTTCATTCTACTCCCTGTTTGGTGTACTAGCCCAACATCTAGCATGGTTTGATGCGTCATTCTTGAGAATTATTTGGTCCCGTGGACTAGACCGTCATCTGTCTTTCGCTCACCATGAGGCGGGCCAAAGCAGCATGGGTTCGAATCCTTGGCTAGTCGCAGTGTTGTTATTGATATATATATATATATATATATATATATATATATATATATATATATATATATATATATATATATATATATATATATATATATATATATATATATATATGTATGTCGTGCCGATTAGGTAAAACTGGTCAATTAGCAAGAACTCATTTAAAATTAAGTCCTTTCTAAAATTTTCTCTTATACGTTTAAAGATATATTTTTCATTTATGTTAATGTAAAAATTTATAATTTTGTTCCAAGAGAAACTTTGAAAACCTACCTAACCTTATTACAACAAGCGCAATTTAATTTAGCCTAACCCAACTAAATATATTTTAGATACGTTAACATTAATTTAATAATAAACAAACACAATGAAATATATTTTTTCGTTATGTTCAGAATGATTTTGGCGAAATTATGCATACACAAATTTTCACTTGTCTTATATGGCAAGAAGAGCGTTGCTTTTAAGCCAAAATCGCAAGTTTTACCTAATCGGCACGACATATATATATATATATATATATATATATATATATATATATATATATATATATATATATATATATATATATATATATATATATATATATATATATATATATATATATATATAATTTGCGATTATGGCTTAAATAGCAATGCTCTTCTTGCCGAATAAGGCAAGCGAAAATTTGTGCATGCAATAATTTCGCAAAAATGTTTCTGAACCTAACGAAAAAAATATATTTCATTATGTTTGTTTATAATTAAATTATTGTAAAGTTATCTAAAATATATTTATTTGGATTAGGCTAATTTTTTTGCGATTGTTATAATAAGGTTAGGTAAGTTTTCTAAGGTTCTTTTGGTACAAAATTATTAATTTTTACATTAACATAAATGAAAAAATATATCTTTAAACGTATAAGAGAATTTTTTTGAAAAGGCCTTAATTTAAACGAGTTCTTGGTAACTGTCCAGTTTTACCAATTCAGCACAGGTGCGAATTGTTGGACCCATAGCCTCGGAAGGCTTCAAGGAAGAATATTTAGATTTCTTCCTGAAGCTATTTGAATATTCCACTTCCCCTACCACCCCATCTTTTCATTCTTTTTTTACCAATAGGTATATTTTATTACATAATATGGTACAAAAAATTTAAGAGATACATTGTTGATATAAAGATGGCATACACAGTACATGAAGTGTACATGAAATACATGTCTAGTACATGTTGTTACGTGTTTGTCATTGATTATAATGCGAGAATCTCATTCCGTTCCCCAGAGCTGGGGCGCGTGCCCAAGATTCAGTGGGCATTACCCCTCTGAACAGCAGCGCTGAATCGCTGGAACAGAAAACTAGCTGCCCTGGGATCCCTAGTTACCCTGATGAGTCTTTTGCCTAGCTCCTTAAGGAACTTAGATGCACTCTTTCCCCATGAGCCAAGGGTCTCCGAGACTATGGGAACAAACATATAATGATGGGCAAGTTCTTCGTATTTTCTAGACTTTTGGGACTCCCTGAAACTGGCAGCTGCCAGAACAAGCCACATGTGGATGGAAATCTTTAGCTCAAGATATTTCGCACTCTCTGTGGGTCGTCAGTAGCTATGCAATGTTGCAAGACTAGCAACAGATGATAGGGAAAAAATTCTCTCTGAGGCGAGGCAGAAGCGTAAAGCGTCGAGCTATGTCACAGTGGAGTGTGGGTGCCGTCCCACTACTCACCCACCTCCACTCGTCCCCTCTCTTCCCTTTTGGGGAAGGGGAGGGAGGAACCTACAGAAAGCTAGTTAGGGAATAATAAGGAATAACGAGAGTCAGCCCAAAACCGCATTTAATCAACATCAAATGATCTGATGGCGTAAGGAATCATTTTACCTAAGTAGTAAATGCACCTACACACTCAGGCTTTATGTAGTTTTACAATAAAATATGATATAATGCTAAACTAATGTGCCTAAAGTCACCCCATGCTACTATACGTCAGAGAATGTCCCAGAAAGCGTCTACAGAGTCCTACGTATTTACCTACTCTGTTCCAAGGTCGTTGCAATGTTTCATTATCTTAGAAGCCCAGAGGCAATAAGTCACTCTGCCTGACTTCCCTAGGCTGTCTTAGGAAAGTCATATATATATGTTACTATATATGTTATCCTAGAAAACTCGCACATATATTAATAATTTTCATAAACCTGCATGACTGCACCCGTGTGTATGACTGCACCCGTGTGTATGACTGCACCCGTGTGTATGACTGCACCCGTGTGTATGACTGCACCCGTGTGTATGACTGCACCCGTGTGTATGACTGCACCCGTGTGTATGACTGCACCCGTGTGTATGACTGCACCCGTATGCAGGGTCTAAACAAACTGACTACTACCATTGGCTACTGGCTACTTATTACAGTATACCGTCAAAACGGTACTACTAGCTACCGGTTACAGTATATTCCATCAAACCGGCACCAGACATATTAGTTTAAATATGACAGGGGCATATTCTCGTCCCCACAAACCTACCAGAGATGCTGTACTCTCAGGAAAATCCCGTATATGACGATACGGAGAGTGGGACGCACGTGTTTAGACCCTGCATACGAGTGCGGTTTCTCAGGTTTATGTAGTATACGTAGTAACACATGCGAGTTTCTTATGATAACACATATAGTAACATCAATGCACAACGCAGAAACAAGCGGGTATATACAGAGAAAGATCTCAGCCAGCAGGACTCGATCCCACTTACGTGGAGACAGGCGAGGTTCCCAAGTGACTCAGTCAGCCTCGAGCCACAAGTCCCAAGACCTACATGGGACGATCACGGCTCCCAGCAAGTATTCTGCCCAAAGTCTCCCGACACGAGCTTCCAGCTCCTCACCCGACCAGAGTTCTCCCCCGAATTCTCCTCTTAGCTGCTTCCGTCAGCTTATATTACCATACACTCACCCTCCCCCATCTTTTCTGAGATCTCCCCTCCTCTCAAACAAAAATTTGAGGGCCTATAACACAGGTATTTCGTCCTGGGATTGCCAGTTTTTCACACTTTCCTGATGCGGCTAGGGTGAGGCAGATTAGCAATGGGTAAACAGGTCCTGCCGAGACCTGATATTTTGTGAGACGGTTCGTCTACACCACATTCTATCCTCGAATTTCATCAGGTTCAGTTCACTAAGCCTCTCCTAATATCTCGTTCACAGCAGCTCTGGAACTAGTCTGGTTGCATGCCTCTGCACTTTCGCCAGTTTCTTAACATACTGTATCTGGTTTCGTTTCATGCATATGCTGCATACTCCAAGATGAGCCTGACTTGTCGTACATAAGGCAGCGAATGACTGTTGAGATTCCTGTAAGTTCTTGGATTTGTCAAACGAGCATTCACTGCATAGGTTATTAGATGAATACATATAGGTGAACACACACACACACACACACACACACACACAGAATCAGAGAATCATCATGCTACCATATTGTTTATATTCTCTTTGCTGGGAGACTTTTCATGACCAGAAATTTTAATATAGATCAACAGACCTTAGGGAAAGTTAGTAATCACATATGTGTTTCTGAAAGCATTTACCTCCCCAGGGGTCATATTGTGTGCAGGATATCACAACACCCTTATTCCATACGTACTGCATAGAAATCGATTGCGATTTTCAGCCACATTAGAGCTTGCAATAACCTGGCAAATTGGTCGGAAGCAAGAGTCATTGTCCCTTGTTCCTCTTGGCTTGAACAGAATATTGTAGAATTGGCAATTATAAAGCATGTTAAGCATTCATTATACAATAACAGTGGAGGGTTGTTCAAATTAGATTCGTTTGTAGTTGAGGCAATTGTACATAGCCAAAAATCGGACTCTTATAGAACATAAGAACATAAGAAAGAAGGAACACTGCGGCAGGCCTACTGACCCATGCGAGGCAGATCCATCACTCCCCGGCTTAGACCTGACTACCTGGAGTTAACCCTCTCCAGGTAAACTCCAGGTAGTCAGGTCACTTCCACTTAAGGAAGGAGAACGGCATGAGACCTACTAGCACGAGCTAGTCAGATCCAACTCACACCCACCCACACCCACTCATGTATTTATCTATTTAGCTCCTATGACGGTACTCGGGAGTTTGTTCCACTCATCCACAACTCTATTACCAAACCAGTGCTTTCCTATATCCTTCCTGAATCTGAGCTTTTCCAACTTGAAACCATTACTGTCTTGGCTGGATATTTTCAGCACGCTGTTTACATCCCCTTTATTTATTCCTGTTTTCCATTTATACACCTCAATCATATCCCCCCTAATTCTACGTCTTTCTAGAGAGAGCAGATTCAGGGTCCTCAGTCTATCCTCATAGGGAAGATTTCTGACACATGGGATCAACTTTGTCATCGAATACGTTGGACTGTCTTAAATGTAGTTCCACGCCAAAGGAATTAGGGCCTATTTTTCCTGCTTTTTCTGATGGTTAGACCAGCGTTTGCTTCAGAATCCTGTGGAATAAATTATGGCCGTCTTCCTTGAAATTAAAGATGCCTCCCCTTTGAGTCCCTTAAATGGACCCCTTTTCTAGAGCGAAAATTCCTAAGAAAATTACCAGATCTATCTATATTTGGTATGTAACGTCATTTATATTATATCCACCGTCTGCCTCATTAGCTTGTGGGATAGATTTACTTGGCTGTCTTCCTTTGTATAACTTACAGATGTCTCCCTTTAAATGTGTCCCTTTAAATGGACCCGTTTTTTTAGAGGTGCGGAAACTTCCTAAGATAATTGCCAATGATGTCTATAACACTGCCAATATATGTAAAATTATTATATATGTATAGTTATTTATATCATAGCATAGTCTGACCGAATTTTTGATAATTGCCGTGTCATGTTCGTTAGGATGCTATTACAGAAACAGTGATTGTGGGCTGGCTGTTTTTCTAATGCTATAATATTCTATCTTCCTGGCTATGGGTACTGGTATACCTGGGGGCACTTTCTGCCTCCTCCCTCCCTCCTCCCTGTGATCGTATTTGCTTGGACCTCCTCATCTTTTCTGCAATATTGCAACTTCCTGATGTATTGAATGCAACACGAAATGCCTAGAGCTATCATTATACTCCCCTCGTTGTTGTTTAGCATATATATATATATATATATATATATATAGGTGTGTGTGTGTGTGTGTGTGTAGTTATCTAGTTGTACTCACCTAGTTGTGGTCGCTACTGGGTCACTCTCCCTGCGCCATGAGCTTTGTCATACCTCTTCTTAAAGCTATGTATTGAGCCTGTGTGTGTGTGTGTGTGTGTGTGTGTGTGTGTGTGTGTGTGTGTGTTTATATATCATCCGAAAGCTGGCACTTTTAATGATCCCTGGTTAATCATCCTCATGCTGACACTTTTAATTGTCCCTAGCCAATCATCCTCATGCTGGCACTTATAATTATCCTTAGCGAATTATTCTCATGCTGGCACTTATAATTATCCTTGGCCAATCATCCTCATGCTGGCACTCATAATTGCCCCTGGCCAATCATCCGCACGCTGGTTCTTATAATGAGATTAATGCCGAGGTAATTATCGAGCTCTCACTGGAAAATTTCTTCGTGGGATAACAGAGTTGTAGTAACCTTTAATCATTATACAATTTAAGTTGATCATCTACATTTTCTGTCTTTTAGTTAATGTGTATATTCAAGTTCTTCCACTAGCATGCTACATGTTGGTCTCTCCTCTCATAGAATCCTGATACAGTATAATCATGTCTTCTTTCTCTATGTTGTCCTCTCTGTATGTCGTCCGACATGGGTCTTTCTGTGATGGTCCCCCTTGAAGTACTACTGTATTTCGCGGCTTATAAAACTTGTTATAGTTTCAATGGCTCGGCATCGGATGTAACTGGGAGAGCTACAACCCACCCCACACCCCAAACTTATAGTTCCCGTCACTGACCTTCAGTGGATAGGACGCATGGTGGTTTTTGGAGACATTTTATTAAAAAAAAAATGCGTCTAATAAGCCGAGAAAAGTGGTACCTTACTATCTGCTGGCCAGCTGAAGCTGGGTGCTACACGGTTTGAAAAACAGCAATGTAACTCACGAAATCGTAATAACACGATTACCAACTAACCACGGTACGGATGGGGTTAGAACCCATGGCGAGCGAGTCGTAAAACTCCAGGCCAGTGTTGTAAGAGTTGTAAAAGTTCAGATTGGTTCGTTTATTAGGTTTAAAGCCTTTCGACTAGAAGTCTCTCAGACTGCAGGTTACTGTACCACAGAAGAAGAATTAAATCCCTAAAACTGGGAGGTATTTACCAATATAAGTGATTTCACACCGCTGCTATCAGCGCGTGCACATCAAAACAAACATACAGCAATTATCAGAATATATACAATGTGCTATGGTTCACACAAACAAATATACAATAGAAACAAGACTGAAGATCATCTTAACATCTTAAGACTGTCCAACGCTTAAAAAAAATGATTCGAAGTTATGCAAATTCTTAGTTAGATCTGCTTTATGAACCTGACTTATAATGCAACATTATTTAAAAAAAAAGATTAAATTAGGCAGTTATGTTACCTTTGGTGTAAAGAAAAGTCGTGATTTCAAGAATTTGTTCAGCTGTGTATAACTATACACAATTAACCCGCACGTAGGAGACTGAAACTTATGACGACGATTCGGTCCCGAAACGTCATAAGTTTGTTTCCTACGTGCGGGTTAATTGAGTTTTGTTCCACTCACGGTATTGTGCCTCTTCACTCTTCATGTTGAGCTGTTGTTGTGTTGGGGCGAGAGTCGTCACGTGACCGTAGACTCCACAACAACCATTCCGTCCATTGATCAATATCTCGCATGGAGACGGAAACTCGGGAGATTAATTCATCTGTATATTTCGACTCCCTTCTGGGATCCTCTTCTGTTGAAGAGGATCCCTGAAGGGAGTCGAAATATACAGATAATCTCCTGAGTTTCTGTCTCCATTATTATATTCACGGAGAAGCGCTAAACCAGTAGGGGTCATAAAGTGCCTAAGGCGTGGGAGGTAACAAGACTTATTCCACAGAGAGAAAGGTTGCTCCAATTCCTCGGGACACGAGCACAACCATTCCGTCCAGAAATCACACACACGAGACCACTGCTCAGGAAGCCCTGCCTTTACGAAGGACATTATCCACAACCACCTTCAGACTCAGAATCCATCTCCTCTAGGATGCATTTTTCGCGTTGCGTCTCAGATTGCGGAGTTTAGAGCCCCCAGGAAAATTGGTGACCGCAGTTCCGCTTGGAATGCATTTCAAGAATCCAATCTGGGGCAACATTCCCCACTGAGGCAGAAGACGTGTTTACTCGCCACGCTACACCCACTCCTAATGTTCTCATGTCAGGCCGCTTCCACTTGCGCTCCTCCTCCGCAAAGGTGTTAATTTAGTGATTCTTCCCTCGGAATCAACATTATTATAATATGCTCGTGTTCTGCGTATCGTCATGAGCGAGAGGGGTTGGATTTGAGAGGGACTTGCACAGAGTTAACTGAAACGTAGTGTTTTTGGTTTGAGAAGAACTTGCCTGGTACGGGCCAGTAGATCTGCTGCAGTGTTCCTCCTTTCTTATGTTATGTTCTTCACGTGTATTTCTCTAATTGGATTCGAATAAGACCTTTTGATAACTTGGGCTGGCGAAACGTCTGGGCGCGTTTTCCTCACATATTGATGCCCCTACCCACCAAATAGGTGCCTCTGTGTTCCCCGACAGACGTGGGTCGCATTCAGAAAAAAAAATCCTATGCAAATGAGTCAACAACTGCAATCCTGTTGGAAGTCATATCCTGAGCAAAAAAAAAAAAAAAAAAAAAAAATTCCAGTCCTACTGGAAGTCATTTCCTCAGTGAGAAAAATCCCGTCCTGCTGAAATTTATATATAATGTAAGGAAACTCCAGACCTGCTGGAAGTCATAGCCTGCGTAAGAATGTTTCAGACCTGCTGGAAGTCACAGCCTGCGTAAGAATGTTTCAGACCTGCTGGAAGGCATAGCCTGCGTAAGAATGCTCCAGACCTACTGGAAGTTGTTGCCTGTGTAAGAATGTTTCAGACCTGCTGGAAGTTATAGCCTGCGTAAGAATGTTTCAGACCTGCTGGAAGTGATAACCTGCGTAAGAATGCTTCAGACCTGCTGGAAGTGATAACCTGCGTAAGAATGTTTCAGACCTGCTGGAAGTTATAGCCTGCGTAAGAATGTTTCAGACCTGCTGGAAGTGATAACCTGCGTAAGAATGCTTCAGACCTGCTGGAAGTGATAACCTGCGTAAGAATGTTTCAGACATGTTGAAAGTCATAGCCCGCGTAAGAATGTTTCAGACCTTCTGGAAGTATTCAAGTGTTGGCTAAAAGTTATCCTCACACTGCCGTGTATCTAATGATGCTAATAAAAAAAATATTTTTTGGTACAAAGTTTGGCAATAAGGAAACACATTTTAGCACTGTCTTGTGCTCAAGAAACAGCGCCTTGCAAGGTGGGTTTACCTTGATGCTGCTCAAGGAATCCTAAGATAGAGAAATTGGAGATACTCCCTCCTTTCTTGGGTCAAACCTTAAATATCTCCCGTTCCCCAGGTGCCATGTGATCCTTACGGGCTTAACGTTTCCCCATGAATATTAATAGAAATCTTGGTATCTCTCCTCGCCCTTCCTCCCGCACCATCCCTCAGTCATCCCTCCCGCCATCTTTTCCCCCTCTTCACTAACTCACAAATCATGTATTGCTGCTATTCCTGCTACGCCCAAATAGAAAAATCTGTGCCTGTGCGATAGGGAAAGCAAATGTGAATGCTCAGCAGAATGTGCGTGGCAGCAGCTCTCTTTGTATGCATGAAGAGCGATCCCAGTTTTTTCCGCCCTTTTTTTAACAAAAGAGAAAATTGCTATTTGTTTTCCCCCGTTTACCCAGTTCCTGCTTTCCATGTTCGTTCTCCTCAAATCGCAACCTTTAATTTTACTCTTAGCTGTTTTTATTTTGTTTATGGTTTTTACTATTCAGTTTGTCTTTGATTCTCTCTTTTAGTGTTTAAAAACTTGACTCGAACGAACATGAATATTTTTTCTAATTTGTTTTAAGTTTCAATCCCTTGTTTATCGCCAGCTTGGGCATATGTATCTATTAAGAGGTATACCATATATGTACTCGGAGGTATACCATATATGTACTCGGAGGTATACCATATATGTCCTCGGAGGTATATCATTCATTTCCTGATAGACGCTTCATATATCAAGTGCGAAGTGTATCATATATCAAGTGAGAAGTGTATCATATATCAAGAGAGAGGTGTATCATATATCAAGAGAGAGGTGTATCATATATCAAGAGAGAGGTGTATCATATATCAAGTGAGAAGTGTATCATATATCAAGTGAGAAGTGTATCATATATCAAGAGAGAGGTGTATTATATATCAAGTGAGAGGTGTATCATATATCAAGAGAGAGGTGTATCATATATCAAGTGAGAAGTGTATCATATATCAAGTGAGAAGTGTATCATATATCAAGAGAGAGGTGTATTATATATCAAGTGAGAGGTGTATTATATATCAAGTGAGAGGTGTATTATATATCAAGTGAGAGGTGTATCATATATCAAGTGAGAGGTGTATTATATATCAAGTGAGAGGTGTATTATATATCAAGAGAGAGGTGTATTATATATCAAGAGAGAGGTGTATCATATATCAAGTGAGAAGTGTATCATATATCAAGTGAGAGGAGTATTATATATCAAGAGAGAGGTGTATCATACATCAAGAGAGAGGTGTATTATGTATCAAGTGAGAAGTGTATCATATATCAAGAGAGAGGTGTATCATATATCAAGAGAGAGGTGTATCATATATCAAGAGAGAGGTGTATCATATATCAAGAGAGAGGTGTATCATATATCAAGAGAGAGGTGTATCATATATCAAGAGAGAGGTGTATCATATATCAAGTGAGAGGTGTATTATATATCAAGAGAGAGGTGTATCATATATCAAATGATAAGTGTATCATATATCAAGTGAGAGGTGTATTATATATCAAGAGAGAGGTGTATTATATAGCAAGAGAGAGGTGTATCATATATCAAGTGAGAGGTGTATTATATATCAAGAGAGAGGTGTATTATATATCAAGAGAGAGGTGTATTATATATCAAGAGAGAGGTGTATTATATATCAAGAGAGAGGTGTATTATATATCAAGAGAGCTGTATTATATATCAAGAGAGAGGTGTATCATATATCAAGTGAGAAGTGTATCATATATCAAGTGAGAGGTGTATTATATATCAAGAGAGAGGTGTATTATATATCAAGTGAGAAGTGTATCATATATCAAGTGAGAAGTGTATCATATATCAAGAGAGAGGTGTATTATATATCAAGAGAGTGTATTATATATCAAGAGAGAGTGTATCATATATCAAGTGAGAAGTGTATCATATATCAAGTGAGAAGTGTATATATATATATCAAGAGAGGGTGTATCATATATCAAAGAGAGGTGTATTATATATCAAGAGAGGTGTATTATATATCAAGAGAGGTGTATCATATATCAAGTGAGAAGTGTATCATATATCAAGTGAGAGGTGTATTATATATATATATATATATATATATATATATATATATATATATATATATATATATATATATATATATATATATATCAAGAGAGAGTGTATCATATATCAAGAGAGGTGTATTATATATCAAAGAGAGGTGTATCATATATCAAGTGAGAATTGTATTATATATCAAGAGAGAAGTGTATCATATATCAAGTGAGAAGTGTATCATATATCAAGTGAGAGGTGTATTATATATATCAAGAGAGAGGTGTATCATATATCAAGAGAGAGGTGTATCATATATCAAGAGAGAGGTGTATCATATATCAGAAGAGAGGTGTATCATATATCAAGTGAGAAGTGTATCATATATCAAGTGAGAAGTGGATCATATATCAAGTGAGAAGTGTATCATATATCAAGTGAGAAGTGTATCATATATCAAGTGAGAAGTGTATCATATATCAAGAGAGAGGTGTATTATATATCAAGTGAGAGGTGTATCATATATCAAGAGAGAGGTGTATCATATATCAAGAGAGAGGTGTATTATATATCAAGTGAAAGGTGTATCATATATCAAGAGAGAGGTGTATCATATATCAAGAGAGAGGTGTATCATATATCAAGTGAGAAGTGTATCATATATCAAGTGAGAAGTGTATCATATATCAAGAGAGAGGTGTATTATATATCAAGTGAGAGGTGTATCATATATCAAGAGAGAGGTGTATCATATATCAAGAGAGAGGTGTATTATATATCAAGTGAGAGGTGTATTATATATCAAGTGAGAGGTGTATTATATATCAAGTGAGAGGTGTATCATATATCAAGTGAGAGGTGTATTATATATCAAGTGAGAGGTGTATTATATATCAAATGAGAGGTGTATCATATATCAAGTGAGAGGTGCATCATATATCAAGTGAGAGGTGTATCATATATCAAGTGAGAGGTGTATTATATATCAAGTGAGAGGTGTATTATATATCAAGAGAGAGGTGTATTATATATAAAGAGAGAGGTGTATTATATATCAAGTTAGAAGTGTATCATATATCAAGTGAGAGGTGTATTGTATATCAAGAGAGAAGTGTATCATATATCAAGTGAGAAGTGTATCATATATCAAGAGAGAGGTGTATCATATATCAAGAGAGAGGTGTATCATATATCAAGAGAGAGGTGTATCTTATATCAAGAGAGAGGTGTATCATATATCAAGTGAGAAGTGTATCATATATCAAGTGAGAAGTGTATCATATATCAAGAGAGAGGTGTATCATATATCAAGAGAGAGGTGTATTATATATCAAGTGAGAGGTGTATTATATATCAAGTGAGAGGTGTATCGTATATCAAGTTAGAAGTGTATCATATATCAAGAGAGAGGTGTATTATATATCAAGTGAGAGGTGTATTATATATCAAGTGAGAGGTGTATTATATATCAAGTGAGAGGTGTATTATATATCAAGAGAGAGGTGTATTATATATCAAGTGAGAGGTGTATTGTATATCAAGAGAGAAGTGTATCATATATCAAGTGAGAAGTGTATCATATATCAAGAGACAGGTGTATTATATATCAAGTGAGAGGTGTATCATATATCAAGAGAGAGGTGTATTATATAACAAGAGAGAGGTGTATTATATATCAAGTGAGAAGTGTATCATATATCAAGTTAGAAGTGTATCATATATCAAGTGAGAAGTGTATCATATATCAAGAGACAGGTGTATTATATATCAAGTGAGAGGTGTATCGTATATCAGATAAAAGGCGTTACCGATATACACAGACATTTGACTTAATTTTGTAGCTGTGTAGAGAATTGAAGAATATGTCGTGGGTGGTGGCTAGTATTAGCAGCCTCGCTGATCCTGGCATTCTAAGGGTATTAAATTTGACAAACGTCTTTGGTTTTCCTTTCTGAATGTTTAGAACGAAAAAAATACATAAACGGAATCTCCCTAAACACAGGCACATGCAGATGGATTCATACTCGCATACACATACGTATGCAAACACGTACAAAAGCATGTATTCACACACTACTACATACACACACACACACACACACACACACACACACACACACACACATACACGCACGCATATACAACTGGCCTAGTGTCTAGTCGACATATGCTGCCTAGGACAAAATGGTAACTAACACACACACACACACGACTCGACCCCTGCAACCACAATTAAGTGAGTACAATTTGGCGCGCGCACACACACACACACACACACACACACACACACAAACACACACACACACACACACACACACACCATACATAGTTTTAAGACAAGGTATGATAAAGCTCATGGAGCAAGGAGAGCAGAGACCCAGTAGCGGACAGCGAAGAGGCGGGGCCAGGAGCTGAGTCTCGACCCCTGCAACTACAATTAGGCGAGTACAATTAGGTGAGTACACACACACACACACACACTGTCACTGTCGAGATCTTAACCAACCCACACTTGACCTGTTTACTCCCTCAGGACTGGTTATCGAACCAACACACTCTTGATCTGTTTACCTGACATATTATTGCCTGCTAGTCTTTTATGTATATACACACTTATACACACGCAAGTGCGCACGTACACTTATATAATTGCTAGTGCGCAGACACGCTTACCTAATGCTAATGCGCACACACACTTGCATACTAGTGTGTACACACGCTTACATAAATATAAATGCACACACGTGAACATTTGAAATAAATATTTGAAATGCAATAAAATGTTTATATTAAAAAAGGGATAAAAATGAAAACGGAATGTGAGTAATGGCGTAGGAGAGACCGAAAAGGAGATCTTTAAAATAAAAAAATCAAAGACTTATCCAACATCCAGAGAATCAGAGATAAAATATTATAAAAGTATACTGTAAATAACATTTAATAAAAAGCAGACCGCGATACGTTTCAGAGCGGCTATAAAACTTTAAGACGAAATGGAACCTTTCTTGCTAATTGACAGATCGAGGCGAGAGATCGAGGCGAGAGATCGAGGCGAGAGATCGAGGCGAGAGATCGAGGAGAGAGATCGAGGAGAGAGATGGAGGAGAATCGAGGCGAGAGATCGAGGCGAGAGATCGAGGCGAGATCGAGGAAGATCGAGGCGAGAGATCGAGGCGAGAGATCGAGGGAGAGATCGAGGGAGAGATCGGAGAGATCGGAGAGAGATCGAGGCGAGAATCGAGGAGAGATCGAGGCGAGAGATCGAGGCAGAGATCGAGGCGAGAGATCGAGGGAGAGATCGAGGCGAGAGATCGAGGCGAGAGATCGAGGCGAGAATCGAGGCGAGAGATCGAGGCGAGATGAGGATCGAGGCGAGAGATCGAGGCAGAGATCGAGGCTAGAGATCGAGGCGAGAGATCGAGGCGAGAGATCGAGGCGAGAGATCGAGGCGAGAGATCGAGGCGAGAGATCGAGGCGAGAGATCGAGGCGAGAGATCGAGGCGAGAGATCGAGGCGAGAGATCGAGGCGAGAGATCGAGGCGAGAGATCGAGGCGAGAGATCGAGGCAGAGATGAGAGAGATCGAGGCGAGAGATCAGATCAGCGAGAGATCGAGGCGAGAGATCGAGGCGAGAGATCGAGGCGAGAGATCGAGGCTCATGAAAGGTCGAAGATGCAATCTTTGGGAACACAATCAAAGATCCTAAAAAAATTTTGCTCAGGCTGAAACATTCTCAACATCCTCTGTCAGACATCCTCATCACTGAGGTGTACTGATGATAGTGAGGTGATCTAGAGCCAAGGAATTAGAGCTATCCCCTCCCCCTCTTTGATCAAACCTGATTACTTCTCGTTCCCCACGTGTTTAACGTTACCCATGAATTCTGAAACATCAATAGGTATGACCTCCATATCGAGTGCCACCTTGCCAACTCAGCCAAACAGCTCTAACGTCTTAGAAGGAAAACAGGTTTGCTGAGCCTCAAGACGAGACTGAATAACATTTCAGTCAAGCGAGAAATCAGTGCAGGGTGAGACTGTCTGCCTGAGCTCCGACGCTGATTAACCTGATTAAGATGAATCGCTCATTGCATTAATCTTGTGAATGGGCAGAACGTCATGGCAGAAGGCTTGCATCTCACCGCTCCATTAATCTGCGCTGAAGACAGCTGTATTACGCCTCCACCTGTTATGATATAATTATGTTGTTCACTACGTCGTTACGACATTGTAAATGCATCGCTCCTCATATAATGAACCATCTAGCTTTGATTTTATGTTGCCTAAGATTGCAAATGGTGTATGATGTTATATACTCAGCACTAATTAAAGAGAGAAAGAGAGAGATAAGAGACCTTTCAGTATGTATATAAACTCTCTGTTGTGAATGAACTATTAAACGTTCCGTCTATTTTCCTTCTTTTCTCTCTAAGACACTTAAAATTAGGAGAGTGTAAACACTGGCCACTCTGCCTGCATGAAGTACTGGGTGATGAGCAGTATCATGACCTAGTGAAAAACATACATGGATATTTAACAAGAAAGATGGAAGCATAGTTTGCGCAACTAAAAGCTATTACTACTACTACTACTATACTACTACTGTACTACTACTAATCATAGTAATAATAATAATAATACTTCTGCCTCTATTACTACCATAATTTAATCACTCAGAATAATCTCATTGGTGAGATCGTAAACAAGCGTCGGGGTTGAAGCGGGCAGTTAGTCATGGCAATGTGTCTGAATCCAGGTTTTGAGATGTGGAATGATATAAATTACGAAGTGGTTGAAGCGGGCAGTTAGTCATGGCAATGTGTCTGAATCCAGGTTTTGAGATGTGGAATGATATAAATTACGAAGTGGTGGAAACGGATTTTATGCACATTTTTAAAGATGTGTATGACTGGGTCCATGGAGCCAAGAGTTAAGTTATCAGTGAATAACTGAGAGGCGGGTCAGGGCGCCGAAACTCGACCCCTCGCAAAGAAAAATGGATACGTACTTAGCAATACTCGCATAAGTGAGTGAACGAACATGCACACAGACAGACAGACACACAGACTGTACAATAACCTTCCAAAGACAATATCATTCTAGTGTGAAAGTCACTCTTCTGACAGTCTACGATCAGTGATTTACTGAAAGGTGGTTAGGAAAGTCTACTAGCTCAAAGTTCTTTACCTTGACTCCCAGGCAGCGACGTCTGCAGCGACGTCTGCAGCTACTTGATATGGGAACGTCTGCAGGTACTTCAGAGGGCGGCAACAATGCCTTATATTCCAGCTCCTGGTTTTCCACTTATTTAAGATACAAATTTATATTTGCACACACACACGCACACACACACACACACAGGACAAAATGGTAACTAACACACACACAAAACACACACACACACACACACACACACACACACACACACACACACTCATGCATGTATGTCTTTTAACGTATGTCTTCATGAGTAAATGTTTACAATATAAGCTTTTATCGTAAGTTTTCTGCCGTTTGTTTTCAAAGTTTGTCTTCTGACATAAGTTTGGAACGTACGGTTTGAACGTATGTTTTGATGGTAGATTTCCTAATATATGTTTTATAACGCATATTTAATAAGATATATTTCATAACTTCTGTCACATTAAGTATATTTTTAACTTCTTTTCACTATCCTTTTCTAACCTCTACAAAGTTTCATTGGTCACTATAGCGTCACTTAGCTCTCGGTTATTCCCGTTAAGTCGACACATGACGTTGTTGACACACTCGACTACACTGGTGGGAGGTCTCTGAAGTGTCAATAATCTACTCTCCTTGAACGACGTGTCAAGCCAATAAGAATTCAAGAATTACCTGTAACTGCCCCGTGATGCGTGTTAACCTATCCTTACTTACCATTTTGACTGAAGTTTTCTCTGTACACTCACACACACATACACACACAATATATATATATACATGTATATATATATATATATATATATATATATATATATATATATATATATATATATATATATATATATATATATATATATTTATTTATTTATTAAAACATAGGCCGTTTCCCACCAAGGCAGGGTGGCCTGACAAAGAAAAACTTTCATCATTCACTCCATCACTGTCTTGCCAAAGGCGTGCTTACACTACAGCTACAAAACTGCAACATTAACACCCCTCCTTCAGAGTGCCGGCACTGTACTTCCCATCTCCAGGAATCAAGTCCGGTCTGCCGATTTCCCTGAAACCCTTCATAAATGTTAACTTGTCTACACTCCAACAGCACGTCAACTCCTAAAAACCATTTGTCTCCATTCACTAATATCTAGCACGCTCACGCACGCTTGCTGGAAGTCCAAGCCCCTCGCACACAAAACTTCCTTTACTCCCTCCCTCCAACCTTTTCTAGGCCGACCCCTACCCCGCCTTCCCTCCACTAAAGATTTATACACTCTCGAAGTCATTCTATTTTGTTAAATCCTCTCTATATGTCCAAACCATCTTAATAACCCCTCCTCAGCTCTTTGGATAATAGTTTGGGTAATCCCACACCTCCTCCTAATCTCCAAACTACGGATTCTCTGCATTATATTCACACCACACATTGCCCTCAGACATGACATCTCCACTGCCTCCAGCCCTTTCCTTGTTGCAACATTCACAACCCATGTCTCACACCAATACAAGAGTGTTGGTATAACTATACTCTCATACATTCCCCTCTTTGCTTTCATGGATAAAGTTATCTGTATCCACAAGCTCCTCAGTGCACCACTCACTTTTTCCCCTCGTTAATTCTATGATTCACCTCATCCTTCATATACCCATCTGCTGACACATCCACTCCCAAATATCTGAACACATTCACCTCTTCCATACTCTCTCCCTCCAATCTGATATCCAATCTTCCGTTATCTAATTTTTTTGTTATCCTCATCACCTTACTCTTTCCTATATTAACTTTTAATTTCCTTCTTTTATATACCCTACCAAACTCATCCACCAACCTCTGCAACTTCTCTTCAGAATCCCCAAAAGCACAGTGTCATCAGCAAAGAGCAACTGTGACAACTTCCACCTTGTGTTAGATTCTTTATCTTTTAACCCCACACCTCTTACCAACACCCGAGCATTCACTTCTATTACAACTCCATCTACAAATATATTAAACAACCATGGTGACATCACACATCCCTGTCTAAGGCCTACTTTTACTGGGAAATAATCTCCCTCTCGCCTACATACTCTAACCAGAGCCTCACTATCTTCGTAAAAACTTTTCACCGCTTTCAATAACCTACCTCCTATTCCATACATTTGCAACATCTGCCACATTGCCTGCCTATCCACCCTATCATATGTTGTTTCCAAATATATATATATATATATATATATATATATATATATATATATATATATATATACACATTATCAAGAGGAGCCTCACAACAGCCGGATGCCCAGCAGTAAGGGAACCACCCCAACTATGCAGATCTGATGGCAGCCAGGACAGACGGCAAGCAGGTGGTGTGGGACTACACATGTGCATCTACCTTGGCTGATACCTATCTCCAATGCACCAGGGAGGAAGGAGGGGCAGCTGCCACCTTCAGAGAGTCCCAGAAGTCGAGAAAATATGGAGAACTTGCCCATCATTATATGTTTGTTCCCATAGGCTCAGAGACCCTTGGCTCATGGGGAAAGAGTGCATCTACGTTCCTCAAGGAGCTGGGCAAAAGACTCAACAGGGTAACTAGGGATCCCAGGCCAGCTAGTTTTCTGTTCCAGCGACTCAGCGCTGCTGTTCAGAGGGGTAATGCATGCTGTATTCTGGGCACCCGCCCCAGCTCGGAAGAGCTGGATGAGATTTTCGCATTATAATCAGTGACAAACATGTAACAATATGTACTAGACATGTATCTCTCACACCTCGTGTACTGTATATGCCATCTTTATATCAACAATGTATCTCTTAAATCTTTTGTACCATATTATGTAATATATATATATATATATATTCCGAGAGAGTATCTCTTTTGCTAAATGGTATACACACCATTGTATATCAGCTAAGTTTACTTCAGTCACAAAAATCGAAATTAAAGCATTGTTGATCAGTGGTGAAAGGTGATATACAGCCTTAATAATCCTTTGAGTAGTCGACAGGCTTTAAGCCCAATTAACCAACCTTTGGATGAAGGATATATCCACCACCAACTGTATGATGAGGAGTGTTTACTTTAATCTCATATTTTGGAGACTAAAGTATCATTGACTGGTGATATGAAGACCTAAGGAACTTTGTATACTTGATAGATTTTTTACATCAATATATATGCACTGAGAGCAGAAGTGTATACAAGGTGTGTATATCTCAGTGCGTATGCACCTACAGCTTATTTTAGTTACCGTATTAGGGGTTAGTGTATTCTTAACTAGTGGTGTACAGTTTACTCGACAAAGTGAAACTATGAAACAGGTGTCTGTTATACGATAACCTGTGGGGGCATAGAGCGATCATCAACCAAATAACTGCTGCAGCATACGGGCGCCTGGCAAACCTGAGAATAGCGTTTCGACATCTAAGTAAGGAGTCATTCAAGACACTGTACACAGTGTACGTCAGACCCATATTGGAGTATGCAGCACCAGTATGGAACCCATACCTGGTCAAACACGTTAAGGAATTAGAGAAAGTGCAAAGGTTTGCATCAAGACTAGTTCTGGAGCTGAGGTGGTTGTCCTACGAGAAGAAGTTAAGGGAACTCAAGCTAACGACATTGGAGGACATGAGGGTTTGGGGAACATGATAATGAAATAAAATACCGTGGGGAATTGACAAGGTGGATAGGGATAGAATGTTTCAGAGAAGTGACACAGCAGCAAGGGGTCACAACTAGAAGATGAAAACTCAGACGAGTCACAGGGATGTTAGGAAGTAATTCTTCAGTCAAAGAGTAGTCGGGAAGTGGAACAGTCTGGAGAGTGATGTAATGGAGGCAGGATCCATACATAGCTTTAAGAAGAGGTATGATAAAGCTTATGGGGGAAGGAGAGTGGACCTAATGAAGAGGCGGGGCCAGGAGTTATGAATCAACCCCTGCATCCACAATTGGGTGAGTACACACACACACACAAATAAACACACACACTATATACAACACAGTTGAAGGAGTCTCGCCTGCCGACGTCCTCCTCAACCCAGACACCGAAACAAAGCCACGCAAAGCCTGGTTGCCTCCACTCCCTTTCACCCCTTCCTCTTATCTTTCCCCTCCTCCTTCTCTTCCCTTACGCCTTTCTATCCCCCCACCCCGGTTTCCTTCTTCCCCTCGTGGGAGGCTTTACCTGCCCACCTCACTTTATTACGGGCTTTGGGTCTAATATGTGAGGCGTCTGGGGTAGATTTACAAGGGACTGTGTACAGGGTGAGCCTGGCTATTTGCCCCGGCCCTCCGGGAGCTCTTGCACGCTGCCCACCCGCAACTTTATGACCTCCGAGCTCATGGCTGACCCAAGACCTGATTTTTTTCCTTCCTTCTCCTTCTCCTCTCTCTCTTCTCTCTCTCTCTCTCTCTCTCTCTCTCTCTCTCTCTCTCTCTCTCTCTCTCTCTTTCTCTCTAGACCCTTTCCCTCGCTCCGACCTAATGTTTGGATTTTGAAATGATTTGTGTTCTGGTGTGGTGACCTGTGGCTTAGTAGGCATTGAAGCGAGAACTTTAGGTACCTTCAAAACTAGATTTGACAAGTACATGGGTGGGGTATTATATACTATATACCATTGCATTAATGGTATATAATACCCTTCATCACGACCTGCCTAGATGGGGCACTAGAACTATTGCAGTGCTCTTGAAGTCATATATTTTTATCCTTGACTTTACCAAACTTCGGTACCAAAACACAACTATAGGAGAAACAACAAGAAAATCATCAACAAAATCGGCGAAGACAATCTTCAGACAGATTCTTAATACATATATGTGTTATAAAAATAAATTGCAGTTATAGGAAATTTTATTTATTTATTAGTGTAAATAAAGTTTCCTGCAACTACAGCTTGTGTCTATATTCCATACAAGCTGTGGGTACAGATACTACATTTATTGTTACAGTTTCTAAATACAACCGGCCAACTAGGTTTTGGATAACATTTCTAGACTTCTTGTGGGGGATGTGACAAACTATACGTGGAGGAGACTTCTAAAAGCTTGTAATATTGCATCATGGAGCACAAATATTCTCGTTAAAAGAATGATTTAAGCAACGTATGCACTATACATTGCAACTCCCGCAACAATCTCATGGACTTAGAAGACGACAAATTAGTCATTAAAGAAAATGACAAGCATAATAAGCGCTGTTTAGAATCTAATCTTGTTGTAGCTGCCAATACCATCATACTGAACTCCAGCGGTTATATAATTTCATATGTTCCCTGCAGACACATTCTGCCCAAAGTGGGCACAATCAATTTCTTCCCATTCCCTACATCCAACACCGGACTACTGACCCACTCTATATGCTCCTTAAACTTTGATTCTCTGTATTGACTTGATAAAGCCCCAGACAGACGAAATGTCTCCTTAACAGACCGGGCCGCAGGGGCGTTGACCCCTGGAATTCTCTCCAGGTAAACTCCAGGTAAACGAGTGTCCTGATACTGTATTCGTTTCTCTCTAATACCTGTCGGTATTAATCACAATGTACAACTAAGGAATCTGAAGCTGTGTGGCTGAGGACTTCAAGAAACGGTGCTATTCGTTTAATATTCTAAGATATGAATTGTGTTGAGGGTTCAGTACTGTGTAACTTGTTACGAGGATGTTGACTGATATGTTCGAGAGCTTTGATTCAGGAAATATCACCGGTGTATACCATCCATACGTTGTCAGGAATGATGTAAAAATGATTTGCCAGAATCCACGATCATACCAAAAAAAAATTTGTAACAGTTACCTGATACAAAATTCAATTAAATAGACGAAATTCAGGTAATGAAATGGTGATTCAAACATATTGAGTTTTCTGCTGAGCACATCTATGGCTGGTCTTCTGGCACTGTAGTGAGCAGATAAGCTGCTCAGAATAATCACTGATGAGTCTGAGCCACCCTTAGCATGCCGGAATTTTAACAATTTAGTTGATGCATGTCAACATCAAAGTATCAGTCAACGATTCATCTACTAATGGGAGCTCACCAAGGACAAAAACATAATTAATCAAGAAGAAAGTGCCGAGAGTTAGAAAATTTATTGCTAGGGCGGTCACAAAAATGTGTCGGAGAAACTGCCACAAACTTGTCTTCAGGCATAAACGAACACAAATAGCCTTCCAGAGTAGACAGGTTAAATAACACTTGTGTTACACACTCTAGCTTGCATGGCCACTTGATGCAATGGACACAGGGCCAAACTCTTCATCAAGAAGGGAGACAAATTCAAGAGTAAGGGTTCACAAACTTTCCTCATCTCAACTTTCAACACTGTTGTTTAAGACAAAGTGAGTTTTCAATTACTGAAGCTTCTGTGAATACGGTTGTTGAGAAAAGCATATCGTCGGAGCCATCCATCACAATGAACCTTCCTCATCACAGCGGCTAACTCTTCCTTCTTCAGCTTATAATGTATGCTCTTCCCAGGTGTTTCACTCTTGACGTTAAAAAAAAACCTTGTCCTTTGCATAAGTGAACCTTTGTCTTTAATAAAGTTTCCTAAAACTGCAGTCTGTGTTTTCCTATATACAGTTTATCTATAATGATATTCTATTTATCATATATATAATTTTGAATTGATGAAATGAACCACATACCACGGGTGGGGTTCGAACCCCCGGTCAGAGAGTCTCAGAACTCCAGACTGCTGTTATGGAGTTTGCTCCACTCATTCACAACTCTTCTGACAAACCAATTCGTTCCCATAACCATTCCAAATCTAAATTTATCCAACTCCCATTGCTGGAGTTGTATCTAGGTTTGACTTTCTTTTTTAAGGAGCTCACCAGGTAATTAGACTAGGGTAATCTTATTAAGAAATATCGTCAGGGTGACCTGACCGCCGGCGGTGGATATACAGTGGACCCCCGGTTTACGTTATTAATTCGTTCCAGAATGCTGTTCAAGTACCGTTACCAAACGAATTTGTTCCCATAAGGAATAATGTAAATTAGATTAGTCCTTTTAGACCCCCAAAAATACACTTACAAAAGCACTTACAAAAATACACTTACATAATTGTTCGAGTTTGGAGCTGTACGTAAATCGGGGGTCCACTGTAGTTGCCAATCTGATACTTTCCAAGACTGCCTAAACTGCATGTAGTCCTAACAAAGATATTAGAATAAACAAAAATGACCCTAAAAGGATAAACAATAGTCTAAAACACTTCAGAGAGAGGTCCAAAAACAGGAATAAAAGTGTCCAAATAGAATATGAAATAAATTTTACGGGAATCACTGATGAAGGTAAAGGATTTCTTTCTAACTTACATATAACATTAGGGATGAAAAAAATTGACCCACTGAAACGGTACTCAAGTCATCTTACTGTTAATGACAAAATACTTGTACAAAACTTTCAAAACTTATTTTTTGTCTGTTTTTACACTGGAAGCTGTAAATGAAACTATAGAAATAAAATATATATACAGGTCGTCAATAAGGCAAATTTTCAGTAAGAAAAACGAGTAGTCGCGTTTAACAGGTTTCAACGAGAACGAGAAAACTCGATGGACTTTATTTCAGAAAAATATTTTTTCAGCTCCATTTTTTCTGTGAATTCTTCCTGGTTTATTTTTTCTTTCTGTTGAATTCTTCACATAATTTGGGTGGGTATTTTTTTCCCCTTGATTCGAGATTCCTGTTTTATTTTTATTTCTGTTGAATTCTTCACATAATTTGGGTGGGTATTTTTTCCCCTTGATTCGCAACTAACATGACATAAAAAAAGTCTAATACAGAGGATTAACTTCGTTATCCTCTGTACGTCCTCCAGGGCATTTATGTCACTTCCGTAATTGACTTGTCTGTTAAGAGATAAAGGTATTAGAGAGATGGGGAGAATAATTCACGTTGTTGAATGTAGATGCTGAAATGGAGCCATAAATTTAATATTTGCGACAAGGCGGAAAGAGATTTATTAGAGTGAGGGAAGAGCTGGAAGTGAGAGAGAAGAAAAGGAGTGGGTACGTGAAGGCACAAGGGATATTTGAGGAACGAATGGAAGGAGAATATGAAAGAGATTGAGATGTAGGAGTTTGAACATCCTGCAAGAATATATGACCATGAGAGATCAGTTATACCAATTGATGAATTAGACACATATGTAACACCTGGGTATCTTTATTTTGTAGATGTATCGCCAACAAGGGGCTTTATTAATGCAAGATAGGAACATAGATCAAAATTAAAGCAAATTATCATCATGATCTGATCACCTTTTGGAGCGTAAACTTTAAGATTTCTACAACAGTAGTCGAGGAAAAAAAAGTTCAGAAAGACCTTAGTTTTGGAGGTGGAAAGTACCGAATACCCGGGGTATACCTGGAGGGTGTTCCGGGGGTCAACGCCTCCGCGGTCAAGTTCATAACCAGGCCTTGTGGTGAACTTTCTAAGTGTTGAGGCGGTGTGGAGTGCTAACATTTGATGGTAATGTTTGCGCCCTTCTGCTGAAAGACACCTGGGACGCGAGGGCAAGTTAATCTGTTTTTGTTTCACCTTGTCTTAGTGGGTCACGGTCCTTGTGGTGAAACACTCTGATATATATATGTGTTTACATCTTAGGGATCTTGATGCATAAATGAAAATGTTTCTATATTTTCTGAAAGAGAGAGAGCGAGAGAAAGAGAAAGAGAGAGAGAGAGAGAGAGAGAGAGAGAAGAGAGAGAGAGAGAGAGAGAGAGAGAGGAGACAGAGAGACAGAGACAGACAGAGAGAGAGAGAGAGAGAGAGAGAGAGAGAGAGAGAGAGAGAGAGAGAGAGAGAGACAGACAGACAGACAGAGACAGAGAGAGAGAGAGAGAGAGAGAGAGAG
>WNWK01004279.1:0-25000 GCA_009830355.1 Cherax destructor | reverse complement strand
TACGCCTGTATACCTTGTACATGTACTTGTAGGAATATATTATTATTATTATCATTATTACTGCAATGTTATCAAGTTTACTTCCTTAATCTCTCGTCATAGCTCGAACCCCTTACCTCCGGGACTAGTCTCTTGCAAACCGTTGAACTTTTTCCAGATTTTTAAAATGTTTTATCAGATGTAGGTTCGACACCGGTGCTGCATACTCCAAGATGGGCCTGACAAAGACTATATTGTGTCATGAATGTTTCCATGTTGTGATTCCTGGAAGCTGGTCTTGGATACGTCAAACGAGCATTCACTACAGAGATTAATCAGTTGATGAGTTTTACTGTTTAACCACCGACCACAGGCAACATCGCATCCCCCCAAAAAAGGCTGTGGACCACTGGCTTACAAATACTTGACGGAAGAATTCCATTGGAAATAACTCACATTATCTGACTTTTTTTGGGTTATCCTAGGTAATTTACACATATGTTTTAACATAACTCACGAAATCGTAATGACACGATTGCGACGGTCTGGAGTTTTGAGACTCTCTGACCGCGGGTTCGAACCCCACCCGTGGTATGGTTTGTTTACATATGTTTTAAGGTATGATAATTGTACTTATGCGAATCTTTTCCTAAATAAACTTACTTACTAACTAATACTGATGTATTGAATAACCACTCATGAGTGACCGTGTGCTTTTAATAATGTTTATCCTTAAATATACTAAGTATAATCCATTTTCTTCGACTAATATCTTAAATAAAGAAAACAAAAAAGATGAGATCGTAGACAATACACAAATAACCCGCACAACGTGCTAGAAAAAATGTAAAGTCTAGTTTGAAGTTCATGTACAGACAGCGCAGTGCAAGTACTGGCCCAAGCCTTTAGCTCACATCTGAAGGACCTGGGTTCGATGACAGCACAAATGAAAACCTGTTGTATATGTCCTCACATCTAATGATCCTCTTCACGTAGCAGTAAGTATGTATATGTACCTGGATGTTAGTTGACTGTAGTGGGTCTCATCCTGGAAAAGATCATCAAAAGACCACAGTGGATACAAGCCAAGCTTAATGGCTTTATTGATCTATCCTAGGTTAGCCGGAGGGTTAGTAAAGTAACCCAGGATTGCTCAATAGCTCATTTGTGCTAGCATCGAACATAGGTCCTTCAGATGTGAGCCAAAGGCTTGATACTACTTGCACTGCGCCAGTCTGTAGATGAACTTCAAAATGCCTTTTTAATTTTTTCTAGTGCATTGCTTATTAGCAGTTCATCTGAAATGTTGGGATCTAAGGATATTTTGATAGCTTTCTAGTTACTCGGTACGTTAAAATTATTACTCTTCCCGGTTCACGTTTTGAGCCAAATAGCATGGCCCATACTACAAAATTTTGGCGGTGATGGACAAATTGATTATGTGAGCCATGGATACTTCCAGTTTGGAGGCAGCATCTTTCAGAAATTTTGGTCCAATGTTATCAGGTCTTGTGCTTTTAGTTGGGCTCAACTTAGCTCCTGATTAGGTAGATTCATTATGTGACAAGAGACACTATTGCTGTATTGTAGCAACCAGTACGAATGGAGTGCTATTGACTAAGGGATTGATACGTTATACAAGCGGAATTCAGGATAACGTCCATCCAACATACACAGATATAGATAAATATTCATTAGGTAGACATACTGTAGTTTCATCATTTCTAATTATGCTATAATCATGCACTTCTATAAATCCGTGTCTGCAGGGGTCGTTGGTGTGATCTATGCTAATATACCAAATGCAGTCCACTACTTTTATCTGTATTATTCAGGGATCGTGTTACTCCTAAACTTAATATATATCTGTGAGATATCCAGCATAACAGAGTATTTCCAGCGCTAAATATATAGTCAAATAGTATAAAATAATAAGTCTCATTTGTGAATTTATGGGTACGAATCGAAGGGGACTCACAGAGAGGGACGCAGCTCATTTATAAAAAGGAAAATCCACAAAACAAATCGTTCTGTTTTATCAACACCATTGGTATTTACTTTCGATATTTCCATAGTAATTAGGTGAATAATATAATATTACCCATATTATTTTTATTTATGATAAAATAAAGTACAAACAAGCCATAGCATAGGGATAAGCAAAGCATTTAAATTTCTGAGGCATCTCTAGCCTCAAAAACCTGAGTTTATGATAGTTAAACATTGTCAGTACAGCGAGAGGTGTGTCCATCAGTATACACCCAGAGTTTACATCATCAGTATACACCCAGAGTTTACTTTAATCCCTATTTTAGGGAATAAAGTATCCTTGACTGGCGATAATCATGTTACATACAGCTTTAATAACCCTTTCTGCAGTCGATAGACTCTAAACCTAATTAACCACTTAGGCAATAACACTGAAGGCGACGTAAATGTGATACAAATTTTAGCAGAGCACATCATTATTTGTTGGTGCTGGTGTTTTATCTGTCAGGAAACGTGACACCAGACATAGATCTTAATAACATGACCTGCTTAGTGATTCAGCAGTCACTGTTGTACCCGTGATTGATAGCCAACTAAAATACTAACGACCACTTAGTATCTTAGTGTTGTACTGGGAGCTGCTAGGCCTCTCTTGGCGAAATCCATATGCTTATTTTCCGTAGCCACCTCCGAATCCAAACCCTCCTCCTCCTCCTCCTCCATGGTGCCCATTTCCTCCACCTCCACCAAATCCTCCACCGCCTCCACGATGTCCTACGCCTCCACCAAATCCACCACCTCCTCCAAATCCACCACCACCGCCGCCTCCAAACCCACCGCCGCCTCCAAACCCACCTGTAAACAAATAAGTTTTGATTATATACTTTGTTAATTTGGTTTAAAGTCACTGAAGCTGCGTGTCACCTGTTCAACACCAGCCAATAATACTTTAATCCCTAAAACTGTGTTCAAATATAAACTCTCAGCGCAAATTACATGCAGAGATTAACACCTTTCTGTTTACATAACTTCATGATTATTTCATGGCCATCTGTCGACAATTGTATCAGTGATGAGTTGAAAGTCTTAGTCATCTCATCCATTCTGTATTACATCAAGTTGAAGAAGAATTGCAAAATAGGAGAGAGAAAAGACGTGGGTAGGATGAAGCAGTGGGAAAGGTTTTAAGTAGATGGGAAGAGAGAGTTAACAAAGGTGTTAACGGAGTGTTTTTTTTTGTCTCATAATGACGAATGTGGATCGGTGATAAACTAATATTATATACTGTATGCAAGTCAAAGAAATATTCAATGATCGACTGTACTCACCTCCACCGTGACGATGCCTTCCACTGGCGGAGGCCAAGAGGACTGCCCACACCAGGAACACCATCATGGGAACTTTCTGTCGAGAACAACATTGTATGAAGGAATCAATATTCGCATCTGTAATCAAGAGGGAGTTAGTTTATAGTTTCGTAAAGCATCAAGCCCTACTCCATCGAAGGCTAGTTTAACAGTTCTGTTATGCGCCCCACGCCCATTATGTGGGCGATATGTGTGATAGGTTTATTATGTATCCCGTACCCAGCCTGTGAGCTGTAAATCTGATTGATTTACTATGATCGCTTTTCCCATCTTGCGGATAGTAATCAAAAAAATTACAGAGGTACAAAGCGGGTCCAGGGACTTGATTCCAATATTCTGTTACCTAAACATATTATAATAGTAAAGAAGAGATATAAATATTTAAATGACCAGTATTTAAGAACTCAACTGAACCTCAGAATATCATTTATAAGCATGTCTTAATATTGTATAAAAAGAACATATACATATATTAAAGGAAGTGCTCGCAGTGTGTTGATGTGAATTATAATGTTAAAATTAAACTGTCGGGAATGAGTTTAGGCTTCAAGCTCGGAACTAATTACCCTGGCAGCCAAGCGCAAGGAAAAAAAAGAAAAAACAAATACGAGAAATTATAGAAGAAGAAGGAGAAGAAGAAGATGATGATGATGATGATGGTGATGAATAGAAGAAGAAGAAGAAGTCGAATTAGAGCCTAGGCCTCGTATGCCTCTAAGAGTTTACTGTTAGGTTACTTGCTTGCAGCTACCTAGTTTAATCACATTAAACATCCTCTGGTAGATGTTAATATCAACCTGGAATGTAAGTAGTTAAACAAGTAAACATATTGCCACTACTCAAAGACTTAACAGAGCTCTTGAGAACACTGGTATCCTACCATGCCTGCAATACTGGTATCCTACCATGCCTGCAACACTGGTATCCTACCATGCCTGCAACACTGGTATCCTACCATGCCTGCAACACTGGTATCCTACCATGCCTGCAACACTGGTATCCTACCATGCCTGCAACACTGGTATCCTACCATGCCTGCAACACTGGTATCCTACCATGCCTGCAACACTGGTATCCTACCATGCCTGCAACACTGGTATCCTACCATGCCTGCAACACTGGTATCCTACCATGCCTGCAACACTGGTATCCTACCATGCCTGCAGAGATGAGTCGCTGGAGTCTATGTTAAACTGCCACAGTGACTACTGATGCTCCTGCTATTGGCTGCCGGTATATATACGGCTGGTTCAGGAAAGAGGTCAAAAAGAAAGTACCGTTAGGTCAGTAAGAAGAAGGTATGGACAGGAGGGAGAAAGAGAGAGAGAGAGAGAGGGGGGATGAGAGGAGGAGAGAGAGAGAGCAGTCACAGTGAGCAGGGAAATTACCAGCTGTTTGTGTTCGGGATCATTAAAAATACTCTTCCTCATAAAATTTTCAGAACGGCTTTAAAAGTCCTTGTCACTTGCTCACTGACTCAGTATTGTTTACTAGTTCTTTTCTTCAAGCTTGCAGTGATCGATTCAGAATTAGAAAGCTCCTTTGCTCACTCAGAGACAGGATCTGGTTGTCCCATGTCTGAACCTCACCCACCAACCATCGCTACCTTGCCTTGGTGGTATGTTATTGACCTCCGCACCTGGTAAACTGGAACTTATAATTCTTGGAAGCGCCATGTCTTGTAAAACTGAAACTACAGATAAATAATACAACTGCAGTTTAACTATCAACGATGTTTTCTTCCAGTTTATTATATACTTTTTGATATTTGTTTATTTTATGTGTTTTCTTAGTCAATCATTATTTATTCTTATTAATAAACTGAGTCCTCTTTATCATTTGTAAATGTTTTTCAGTTTCCACTAATTAATATTTTATGCGTGTCAACACTGGAATTTTATATTAACAATTAACAATAGTTTTAATTACACTAATTTCTATAAAATTGTCGCATTATTGTTTTGCTCTTTTTATTTCATTCAATTAAAGGATAGAATATTTAAAAAATTCACTTTAAAAAAAAAACCTAAAACAGGTGTTTGCTTAGAGTTTAACATATTGAAAGTTGTGTTTTTGCATCCCGCGGACTTTTGCCCTATATGTGATATCTTTCCAGTTACTCTCACCTGTTCATCTAATTTCTGGACCAGTTTCTGTTGTGATACAGTATCAAATGCATTCTTGGAATCCTGAATAGCCAGTCTACACACCCCTCTCTGTCCTGCATTATATCTAAAACTCTATCATTGATCTCCAGTAGATTGAGTGAGAGGATTTCCAGCGCCAATTCCAGGCTCGTTGTTATTTACGAAACTGCTTTTATGGGCTACTCTAGTGTCTTAATATCTTCTTCACTACCCTAGATAATTTACATGTTAAGGACGTCGGTCTGTAGTTCAGTGCTGCCTGTTTGTCCCTTTGCTTGAATAGTGAGATTGAATATGGAAAGAGAACGACATTTCGGTCCACTCTGTACAATTATCACTTCGCAATCAAAGATAAAATAGAACTGGGGTAAGATAAGATAAGATTTCTTCGGATTTTTAACCCCGGAGGGTTAGCCACCCAGGATAACCCAAGAAAGTCAGTGCGTCATCGAGGACTGTCTGTCTTATTTCCAGTGCCATTTGTTATTAATTATAAGTTTTCTTGTTAACTGCGAATTGTTCCAGGAACAGTAGTGTGGCTATTAACAAATAATATACTTAGTATAATATTTCTAATAGAAGATGGTAAGTCGGTGAAGCCTTTGAGAGGAGGGGAGGGAGGAAGGAGAGGGATGCTTTTATCCAGTGCAAGACATCCTGGGCAGCACTGTGCTCAGTGCAATACATCCTGGGCAGCACTGTGCTCAGTGCAATACATCCTGGGCAGCACTGTGCTCAGTGCAATACATCCTGGGCAGCACTGTGCTCAGTGCAAGACGTCATGGCAGCACTCTGCTCAGGGCAAGGCTTCTTGAGCAGCACTCTGCAACCTGTAGATATATGAGTATTAATAAATATTCATATATATTTTATCCAGATCTGTTTGTGACTAGATAAAGCCCTCTGCGTGGGCGAAACGTTGTCAATAAAGGATTACATTATACTGCTTATGTGTTTATTTTTCCATTGTGTCGGTATTTTATACCATTTATTTCCAACCTGGAGATGTAGATATCTTGGGAGGTGGGAGTTCTGTGATCGCTGAAGACTTTCTACAATGATTGTCTATTTTTTAAGGTTCTGTTTAGGGTAGGTGAGATTCTTGTGGTCCAGATTCTCAACTTGCTGATAATTAACAATTTGAAATTACCAACCTGCGCAGTGAAATCAAAATAATAACTAGAACAACAAAAAAGATCACATTTAGATACTAGAAGTTCAAAACAATTGAAGGAAATCACTCCGATTGTAACTTATTTGGTTTGTGTTTGGAATAAGATACTAAGGAATGCACAACAAAAAGAAATTCTTTAAATATACAATCGACATTTGCTTTTATTCACTTTTATTCCGAAAGTAAATTAACTTTGCATGGAGATTCTAACAGAAGGAATTATCGAAATAGGTTAATATTGGTCGTCGCGTTCTGCCATATTCATTGCGGTGGATGGCTCTTGATCTCCTACCCTTCCTAGGATAAAACCTTATTATCTCCAGTTCCTGAGACGCAACGTGATCTTTAAGGGTTTAGTGCTTCCCCGTGAATATAATAATAAGTCAAATGCTTCGAGAACTGTACTCATCTTAGAAGGAATCCTGCCAACCTGTGTTCATTGTCACTCATGTTACAGGAAAATGTTAAAATGCTGAACATTAACAGATATAACTTGAAAATCGAAGAAATAAAGAAGGAATAGTGGTAAATGTGATGGGGAATGTTGATATTTATAACGTTTGTTTTCAAAAACTCCATTCAAATGTTTCAACTGGTAAAATTTAGTTACACAAACAGCTTTTCCACCTTCCAAAAAAAAGGTATATACACTGAGAGACGTCTGCCTCTAAGAATTCATGAATGGTGTTGTTAATGTTTGTCAGGAAACAGGATAAGTGTTTCCTGACGCGGGTCTTAGTCATATGATGACCTGCAGCAGGAGCTTTTGGTTATGTGTCCGAGGCCTTCCGCTGGCTTACTTGTCCACCCCTTTATATATAATAGAATTAGGTTCCGTATTAAGGGGAAAGGCAACCGTAATGTCCCCTCGTACAGTGGAGAGGCTTTACAGCTGTAAAGCTCATTTCATCTCCTCTCCATAACCGGATCAAACTTTCCACTAGATAAAGACTGTATCTGCCATGAACTTAGTGAACATTCACAGCATATGAATACATGAATCACACTGAATATAACATTGCGAATATAAGCTTGTATTTGCCAGCATCAAACTTGTTGGCTGACATAGGTCTCTTTGATACCGTGGTCTGTGTCACCTTTACGAGGTCTTATTTCCTGCTGGGGTTCACAAAATGTTTGGGAATGGTCAAACCTATGATCTCCGAGGACGCGTAAACATTATTGCGGATTGTGTGTGTGTACTCACCTAGTTGTACTCACCTAGTTGTGGTTGCAGGGGTCGAGTCAAAGCTCCTGGCCCCGCCTCTTCACTGGCCGCTACTGGGTCACTCTCCCTGCGCCATAAGCTTTATCATACCTCTGCTTAAAGCTATGTATAGAGCCTGCCTCCACTACATCGCTTCCTAAACTATTCCACTTCCCGACAACTCTGTGACTGAAGAAATACTTCCTAACATCTCTGTGATTCATCTGAGTCTTCAACTTCCATCTGTGTCCCCTTGTTGTTGTGTCCCATCTCTGGAACATTCTGTCTCTGTCCACTTTGTCAATTCCTCTCAGTATCTTATATGTTGTTATCATGTCTCCCTATCTCTCCTGTCCTCCAGTGTCGTCAGGTCGATTTCCCTTAACCTCCCTCGTAGGACATACCCCTTAGCTCCGGGACTAGTCTTGTTGCAAACCTTTGCACTTTCTCGAGCTTCTTCACATGCTTGGCTAGGTGTGGGTTCCAAACTGGTGCTGCATACTCCAATATGGGCCTAACGTACACAGTGTACAGGGTCCTGAACGATTCTTTATTAAGATGTCGGAATGCTGTTCTTAGGTTTGCTAGGCGCCCATATGCTGCAGCAGTTATTTGGTTGATGTGCGCCTCAGGAGATGTGTCTGGTGTTATACTCACCCCAAGATCTTTTTCCTTGATTGAGGTTTGCAGTCTCTGGCCCCCTAGGCTGTACTCCGTCTGCGGTCTTCTTTGCCCTTCCCCAATCTTCATGACTTTGCACTTGGTGGGGTTGAACTCCAGGAGCCAGTTGCTGGACCAGGCTTGCAGGCTGTCCAGATCCCTTTGTAGTTCTGCCTGGTCCTCGTCCGATTGAATTCTTCTCATCAACTTCACATCATCTGCAAACAGGGACACTTCGGAGTCTATTCCTTCCGTCATGTGTGTGTGTGTGTGTGTGTGTGTGTGGGTGCGTGTGTGTGTGTGTGTGTGTGTGTGTGTGTGTGTGTGTGTGTGTTGTGAGTGTGGTATGTGTGTATGAATGTCCTGATGCACATCTGACACGAGAAGGATTTTCAAGGCGGACAACAACACATTTGATTACCATAAGATAAGAAATGTGGTGGCAATGTAAGCAAATGTGCTGGGAGTCTAAATAAATGTGCTGGGAGTCTAAATATATGTGCTGGGAGTCTAAATAAATGTGCTGGGCATTTCAGTAAATGTTGTGAAAATCAAATTAAAATAGTGGGAATATCTGTGAATTATTATTAATCTCACTACTTAGAGTGGGACAGTCACTAAAGGAAGTGTAGATGAATGCTTCAGAGAACAGACGAGTTGGTAAATTAGACACATGTGCAACACTTGGGTATCTTTATTGTGGAAACGTTTCGCCACACAGTGGCTTCATCAGTCCTATACAAAGAAGAATGGTGAAGATCAGAAAGAATGTTAGGTAAACAGCCCCTCAGCCTGGAGTCGATGCAAACAGCCATCAATCTTTTCAAGGTAATGATGTAGCAGGTACCTAATTAAATGTATTGGAAATCCAACTGAATATAGTATGAATCCCAATGAATGTAATTAGAATGAATTTACCTAACTGTTGTGGAACCTAATTAATTGTGGTGGGAATCTAACTAAAGTGGTTGATATTTACTTAAATATGTTGGGAATATTAATGTGATGCGAATCTAGCTAAACATAATGGGATTCTGACAAATTATTGTGAGATTTTTTTAATTTCAACACGAGACTGAATATCCACGACGCTGTCTGACTGCTTGCACACCGAAAATATTCAATAACAACTACCGATTCAAGTCACAAACAGATCTACTTGGATAGAGAGTACATGAGAATATATATAGGGTGGAGAGTCAGGTGGAGAATGCTGGCTAGGTTGGTTCTGAGACAGACCTGCAAGGGACGGGCGGGTGTATATGTTAAACCATACCACGGGTGGCGTTAGAACCCGCGATCAGAGAGTCCTAAAACTCCAGACCGACGCGTTAGCCACTGGGACAGCTAGCTACAATAAGATTCATCCAATTAGATATATTTATACACCCTAGGAAGGTTAGCATAGGCACCACTGTGACCCCAAATGCAAGTTTTTACAGACGAATCTCCAGCCAGCGTTGGCGTCGCGGCCACGCTAGCCGTGACGGTCAAGATATTTTATTAATGAAAATAAGATACCAGATATGTTAAGCAAATTCCCTAAATTTGCTTGTAACAGATAAGTGAACTGTAGATATAAATCCAGATGTAATCATGTTTACCCTTTTGGGGCCTAGTCTCTAGGCCTTTTTGTGTATCCATATGCTCTTGCGTTACCCTCCACAGGATGGATATGGGTGCACAATTAACTAGCCACTTCGGTGGCAAAATCTAAAAATCTAAAATTCCAAACTAGTTAAAATAGTTGTTCGTGTTTCATCTGTTCATGTTCTAGTATTAGTTACTAGCAAATTGTTCACGTTGTTCATGGTTTAGGATGGAACGAAACCTCATATGTTGTGGTTAATATTCTTCAGGTGAATCCCTTTGGGTTATGCAGCGCCTTGGCAACAGGAGGTAATGAGGGTCCAACCAAGGCAAGGGAGGGTAGCTCAAGTTCCTTTGATCAAAAGCCATTTCCCAACCTCAAGGTAAACCCCCTTGAAAGGGGGTTCAGAGCAGAGTATTTCGTGATCTTTGCTGTCTTAAGACAGTGAGCTCGGCGAGGATGAGGTCAGTGACTCCGGGCACAGCCAGGTAAGGCAACATGACGCAGGGATTAAGGTGGCTAGAGTCTTACCATTTCCACCAAGAAATTTTAATTATGTTACATCGCATGCCAGAACATTTTCTCCACGTTAGCTAATCATAATTGTCTACAAAATCTGTTTATAAGCCACTCAGTTTTCCGATTTATAAATTCTAATGTGATAGATAAACTTCTCCGAAAAATAGTGCTTAATGATAGTCTCACTAGGAAGGTGGAGGCGGGGTTGGTTTCAGCACAGACAGTAAACTCCGGGGAGTGACCAGGCTCTGGCCATGAGCCTCAAGTAAATATTGATTCGTCCATGAAGCATTTGCTCATGGTAAACTTCTCTTCAAGGGCCTCAATCAGGACTGGTTTAAAAAATACACTGAACACCAAAACATCGACTGGGAACAGGAATCTATCTGACGGGATGCAGGTTTCCAACACTTTATTATTGTAGAAGGAAGGTAGTTAAGTAAGACACATATGCAACATTTAGGTATCTTTATTCCGAAACGTTTCGCCTACACTGTATGCTTCTTCAGTCGAATACAGAGAAAGTAGTGACGTAGAGACGAGGCAATCAGTCTATCACCCACGAAGGAGTAGTTTTGAGGTGGTGAGTCCCTCAGTCTGGAGAAGAGTTCTGCTCCATAGTCTTGAACAATGTGAAGCTGAAGCATCTACTGCCTCGTCTGTATTCGACTGAAGAAGCTCACTGCGTAGGCGAAACGATTCGGGGGGGGGGGAAATCTTTAGCTCAAGTACTCTCACACTTTTCAGTGCGTCATCAGGAGCTTTGCAATGTTGCAAGAGAGCAACTAAAGCAGGCAGAGTTCTCAGAGTAGCGTAGTGCGGATGTGTCACCGTCCACAGTTTCCCTTAGAATGTGGTCTGTGGAAAGGCATAGAAGATTCCCAAGTAAGGTATATTAACCGACAATGAGAAGAATAGTAGACAATATTTAGGAAGATATTCTTCTAAGTAGCTCTGTAGAACATTCGAGTACCCCAGAGCAGGATATTTAAACGGACAAAGAGCACATTCTATTCCTTTCTTTTATTATTTAAAAAGGTTACACAGAATAATAGCAATCCTTGTGTATAGTATCCAACGAGAAACGTATTTTCTCAAACCACATGATCTGTTATAAACGACTAGAAAAAGCTTGGGGCTGGCTATTATATCTTATAATTTCATACTTGACATCTCAGAAACCCTCCTACCCCATATGGGGAGTAGGGGGATGGTGGTAGGGTGGGGTTGGCACTGACCACAGACCACACTAAGGGTAACCGTGGACGGTGACACATCCGCACTACGCTACTCTTGAGAACTCTCTCCCTGCTATTGTTGCTCTCATGCATCATTGCAAAGCTCCTGATGACGCACTGAGAAGTGTGAAAGTACTTGAGCTAAAAATTTCCACCCCCTGTGGCTTGTCTTGATATATATATATATATATATATATATATATATATATATATATATATATATATATATATATATATATATATATATATAACATATTTACATATTGATTAGTACAGGCATGCTGAGGAATTTACATGTATGTAGATTTGCCGGAATCCAAGATGCAGCATGCGTTCCCTCTCTGGATAACCACAGAGAGGCATTGGAAAAGAAAGTTGGTAGTCCTTGGGACTCTGGTGGTTTCCCTGACCCTGGAACCCAGCTCCTTGACGAAATCCATATCATGCTTTGCCCAGAAGACAAGGGTCTATAATAATAAAGAACCAAGTGGTGCTGGTGGGCCAACTCCCGTCATGTTCACCAGTGCTAAATGGGATGTAGGTGTCGGCTAATGCAGATGCACAATTATAGTGGGATATAATGTGATCTCAGTAGGGCGGGGTGGAGTGCTGGGTAGTAAAGAACAAGATTCTCTCTAGGCTGTTGACACAATGATGTCATCAAGATACATACCAACCGTTTTAACTTGAACAGTTCAAACCCTTACTGGTCGACTATCACTTTCCCGCAAATACACTTGTATTCAGTTTGAATTGCAGCAAGAAGGCAGAGAGAGAGAGAGAGAGAGAGAGAGAGAGAGAGAGAGAGAGAGAGAGAGAGAGAGAGAGAGAGAGAGAGAGAGAGAGAGAGAGAGAGAGAGAGAGAGAGAGAGAGAGAGAGAGAGAGAGAGAAGAGAGAGAGAGAGAGAGAAGAGAGGAGAGAGAAGAGGAAAAGAGAGAGAGAAGAAGAGATAGAAGAGAGGAGAGGAGAGAGAGAGAGAAACTAGATAAAGGGTGGTGTCAGTCACAAAGATGAGAACTATTAGGTGAAAGTCACTTGAGTGACGTAAACTCACTGCTAAAAGGCGAGCACTTCCACCTGCTAGCATTGCTGCAGCGGCATTTTCCATAATGTGGCTGTCTCAACTGGATTGTTTATGAGATAAAGTTTCAGCTGGTCTCCTCGTTTGCGCTGAAAGAGCGTCTCGAACGCTGATGCCACTAATGTAACTGGGGCTCATCCACTCCTGCCCGATTGCGTATTTATTACGTTCTGGTAGAATTTTCTTCACCAGCTCGCTGGATCCGCCGGAGGAGGATAAGAAGGCCTGGCAGGGCAATCTGAGATGCTGTTAGTGTGTCCAGCCCACTTAATCTGACTGGAAGTGTGGCCTGCTTCCACTGTGATTCGTCCAGTTAAAGGTTTAAGACATTTTCTAGCATGAACTATAGTGCGGAAGTCGTACTCTCTCAGTTTGGGCTGGCAAAGAATGGAAAGCATCGAAAAAGTAAGTCGGCTTAGGAAGAGATAGGCACCTGGTGAGCACCTTTGTCATTGATCATGGTTTCCATCTCCTTGAGCTTAAAGATTTTGCTTCCCCCACACACATACACATATACACACACACACACACATACATTCAAACACATTCCGATATCTTAATAAAGAATCGTTCAGGACCCTGTACACTGTGTCCGTTAGACCCATACTGGAGTATGCAGCACCAGTTTGGAACCCACACCTGGCCAAGCACGTAAAGAAGCTAGAGAAAGTGAAAAGGTTTGCAACAAGACCAGTCTCGGAGCTAAGGGGTATGTCCTACGAGGAGATGTTAAGGGAAATCGACCTGACGACACTGGAGGACAGGAGAGATAGAGGGGACATGATAACGACATATAAGATACTGAGAGGAATTGACAAGGTGGACAGAGACAGAATGTTCCAGAGATGGGACACAGCAACAAGGGGACACAGTTGGAAGTTGAAGACTCAGATGAATCACAGAGATGTTAGGAAGTATTTCTTCAGTCACAGAGTGGTCGGGAAGTGGAATAGTTTGGGAAGCGATGTAGTGGAGGCAGGTTCCATACATAGCTTTAAGAAGAGGTATGATAAAGCTCATGGCGCAGGGAGAGTGACCCAGTAGCGGCCAGTGAATAGGCGGGGCCAGGAGCTGTGAATCGACCCCTGCAACCACAACTAGGTGAGTACACATATACACACACACATACACACACACATACACACACACATACACACACATGCACACATACACACACACACACACATACACACACACACACATAACACACACACACACACACACACACACATACACACACACAACTGGCTCCTCGAATGTGTCAAGTCATGAAGATCGGGGAAGGGCAAAGAAAACCGCAGACAGAGTATGGGCTAGGTGGTCAAAGATTGCAAACCTCGCTCATGGAAAAGGATCCTGGGGTTAGTATAATCCCGAGCACATATCCTGAGGCACACATCAACTAGATAACTGCTGCAGCATATGGGCGCCTGGCAAACCTGAGAATAGCGTTCTGATACCTCAGTAAGGAATCGTTCAAGACTCTGTACACTGTGTACGTCAGGCCCATACTGGAGTATGTAGCACCAGTTTGGAACCCACACCTGGTCATGAATGTCAAGAAATTGGAGAAAGTCCAAAGGTTTGCAACAAGACTAGTTCCAGAGCTAAGGGAAATATCCTACGAAGAAAGGCTCAGGAAAATCGGCCTGAGGACACTGAAGAACAGGAGGGTTAAGGAAGCACATGATAACAACATACAAAATACTGCGAGGAATTGACGAGGTGGACATAGACAGGATGTTCCAAAGATGGGACACAGAAACAAGGGGTCATTATTGGAAACTGAAGATTCAGATGAGTCAGAGGGATGTTAGGAAGTATTTCTTTAGTCATATAGTTGTCAGGAAGTGGAATAGTGTGGCAAGCGACGTAGTAGAGGCAGGAACCATATATAGTTTTAAGACGAGGTATATAAAGCTCGTGGAGCAGGGAGAGAGAGGACCTAGTAGCGATCAGTGAAGAGGCGGGGCCAGGAGCCCTGCCTCTTCACTGGTCTCTACTAGGTAAATGCAACCACAAATAGGTGAGTACACACACACTATATATATATATATATATATATATATATATATATATATATATATATATATATATATATATATATATATATAATCATTTATTAAAAATGTGCAGTATTTAATTAAGAACAGACAGCTAAACGTCTACGATCTACGGTAAGAGGTTCTACATTACAAAATTAAGTTAGTGCCTTCAGTGCACACAGATCCTGCAGTATAAACAAGTCTGTGTTGGAAAGCCCACCTCCTCCTCCAGAAGCTGGGAGTTGTTTCTCAAGTGTTCCAGGAACTGTGTGTGGACTCGAGTCACTGTGTGGACTCGAGTGACTGGGCAGCCTTGTCTCCCACGTCTTGCAGATTCATTATTTATGTAAATGCATCGTGCTGATCTACCATCTTTGTTAATTTTTGATTAGTTAAAAAAAATAATTTTGCTTCGTAAAATTATCTTTCTACATTCTTAGGTTTTAGAAAACGTTTATAATGTTTTGCCCTCTAAGTCAAATATCTGTTTCTGAGCCTATTGACACCCGTGCATAATTTCTTTGATTAAGATATTAAAATATGTATGAATCATATAAGTTTCACAATGAAATTGTTTGTGTAAAAAGTTATTTAGCATATCCTAAATAACTTTGAGTAACGTAGTAATATATACTCATTCTTCTCAACAAGAATACATGATTCCTAACAAGAATACATGATTCCTAACATGAACACACGTCTTCAAAATGCAGACATGTTGCAAACATGTACGCAGGCTTACAAGCAATTGGAAGATTGCACACATTGTTAAAATGTTTATGGAAGGTAAGAGGGAAGACCCTGTAAACTATGGTTTTTTGTCGCTGGTAAGTTGTTTAGCATTAAAATCTACTCTACTCAAAGGGACATTAATGGTTCAAGTCGGATCAAAACGTCGTCATGAGTTTCAGTCTCCTCTGTGCGGGTTAATTATTTATCATGAATACTTTAATCCCTAAAATAGGGATTAGAGTAAACATTCAGCATATATAAACTAAAAGATTGAAACCTCTCAATGTATATATTTTGTATCGTTGACAAGTGTTGTTAAACTATTGGAGGAAGACATCAGAGGAAAGGGGATGAAACATTTGTTAAGGAACCACCTGCCATCTAAACTACCTGCCATCTAAACTACCTGCCATCTAAACTACCTGCCATCTAAACTACCTGCCATCTAAACTACCTGCCATCTAAACTACCTGCCATCTAAACTACCTGCCATCTAAACTACCTGCCATCTAAACTACCTGCCATCTAAACTACTTGCTATCTAGTAAACACTCTGGCTTGCGATCTGGCAATTCTGTACATCAAAGCTATTGAGCTATTATGACAGTCACGGAAATTATTTAAGAAAAAGGGACGAGTAGATTGCATTTAACTGGATTTTAATTGTGAATTCGGTGAAAGACTTATTTTGAAAACTTTACAACGCAGGAGGAATGAAAGGCAAACGTTTACAATGGACGAGACTTCTGTTTGAGGGAAAAATACTAACAGTGGTAAAAGGAAAAATGTCCTCTTGGGGAAATGTGACCAGTGGGGTACCACTGAGATTTGTACTGGCTCTAATAATGTTTTTAATTTGGATAAATTATTTGCCGGACTTGAGTCCTGGAAGTGGGAAGAACAGGAGGGGTGTTGATGTTGCAGTGTAGGCGCGCCTCTGGCAAGACAGTGATGGAGTGAATGATGATGAAAGTGTTTCTTCTTTTTCGGGTCATCCTGCCTTAGTGGGAAACGGCCGATGTGTTAATAAAAAAAATATTTGCCAGAAGGAACAGAACAATATATAAACTTGTTTGCTGATGATGCAAAATTTTTGTGTCAAATAAAACTATAAAAATTACTGTAAATCATCATAGCAAATGGATGGGTAATGGAATTTAATGTTGATAAACCCCATATAATGGAAATAGGAGAAAGCGATGTCAGTCTACATAAAAAATGTAGATCGTGAGGCAAAATTTTGCGAGTGTGAGACAGAGAAAACGATCTATGTGTTATTTGAATAAAAAACGTCACCAGCAGGTTATCTACATGAAATTTTGGGAAACATTTTCGCTACACTGGTTAACTCTGGTATTATTCTCAAATATATGGATGGAGGAAACCTTCTTACAACATACATTTAGGCCAAAATTGGAATGTGCAACTGTTGTGTAACAGCCACACCTAATATAGCAACGGAATAAGATCGAAACGTTTCATAAGTTCCTTGATGCCGGTGAGAGAAGCAAAGAGCTCATTGGATTGAACCTGATTGTCTGTCATTTCCCCCAGGCGCTGGATTACCCCAACGGATTGGGTTGAAGATGTATGGGGTAGGTTTAAGAATATAGATTTAGAGTGTTCAGCAGAAGTTTGTGGTTACAGGAAAGTGAGTGCGGGAGGGAAGAAGAGCGATTGGTGGAATGATGTAAAGAGAGTAGTAAGAGAGAAAAGTTAGCATATGAGAGGTTTTTACAAAGTAGTAGTGATGCAAGGAGGGAGGAGTATATGGAGAGAAAAAGAGAGGTTAAGAGAGTGGTGAAGCAATGTAAAAAGAGAGCAAATGAGAGAGTGAATGAGATGTTATCAACAAATTTTATTGAAAATAGGAAAAGGTTTTGGAGTGAGATTAATAAGTTGAGAAAGCTCATGGAACGATTGGATTTGATACTTAAAAATAGGAAAGGAGAGTTATTAAATGGAGAGTTAGAGTTATCGTGAAGATGGAGGGAATATTCTGAGAAACTGTTAAATGTTGATGAAGATAGGGAAGCTGTGATTTCGTGTATAGAGCAAGGAAGAATAACATCTTGTAGGAGTGAGGAGGAGCGAGTTGTGAGTGTGGGTGAAGTTCGTGAGACAGTGGGTAGAATGAAAGGGAGTAAGGCATCTGGGATTGATGGAATAAGTCTGTTGAGTATATATGGTAAAGTGTATGGTAGAGTTATTATTGAAAGAATTAAGAGTAAGATAGAGTAGGATAGCAGATGAACAAGGAGGCTTTAGGAAGGGTAGGGGGTGTGTAGATCTTGTGTTTACAGTGAAACATATAGGTGAACAGTATTTAGATATGGATAAGAGTTTTTTTTTTGTGGCATTTTTGGACTTGGAAAAGGCGTATGACAGGGTGGATAGGGGGGCAATGTGGCAGATGTTGCAAATGTATGGAATATGAGGAAGGTTATTGAAAACAGTGAAAAGTTTTTACGAGGATAGTGAGGCTCAGGTTAGAGTATGTAGGAGAGAGGGTGATTATTTTCCAGTAAAAGTAGGCCTTAGACAGGAATGTGTGATGTCACCGTGGTTGTTCAATATATTTATAGATGGAGTTGTAAGAGAAGTGAATGCTCGGGTGTTGGCAAGAGGTGTGGGGTTAAAAGATAAAGAATCTAACTCAAAGTGGGAGTTGTCACAGTTGCTCTTTGCTGATGACACTGTGATTTTGGGAGATTCAGAAGAGAAGTTGCAGAGGTTGGTGGATGAGTTTGGTAGGGTATGTAAAAGAAGAAAATTAAAAGTGAATATAGGAATGAGTAAAGTGATGAGGATAAAAAAAATAGTTAACAAAAGATTGGCTATCAAGTAGTAGGAGAGAGTATGGAGGAGGTGATTGTAATCAGATATTTAGGAGTGGATGTGTCAGCAGATGGGTCTATGAAAGATGAGGTGAATTATAGAACTGACGAGGGGGAAAAAGATGAGTAGTGCACTGAGGAGTCTATGGAGACAAATAACTTTGTCCATGGAAGCAAAGAGGGAAATGTATGAGAGTATATTTATACCAACGCTCTTATATGGGTGTGAAGCATGGGTGGTGAATGTTGAAACAAGGAGAAGGCAGTGGAGATGTTATGTCTGAGGGCAATGTGTGGTGTGAATAAAATGCAGAGAATTCGTAGTTTGGAAATTAGGAGGTGTGGGATTACCAAAACTATTATCCAGTGGGCTGAGGAGGGGTTGTTGAGGAGGTTCGGACATGTAGAGAGGAAGGAATAAAACAGAATGACTTCGAGAGTGTATAAATCTGTATTGGAGGGAAGGCGGGATAGAGGGCGGTCTAGGAGGTTTTGTGTGCGAGGGGCTTGGACTTCCAGCAAACATGCGTGAGCGTGTTAGATAGCAGCGAATGGAGACAAATGGTTTTTAGAGCTTGACGTGCTGTTGGAGTGTGAGCAAGGTAACATTTATGAAGGGATTCAGGGAAACCGGCAGGCCTGATTTGAGTCCTGGAGATGGAAAGTACAGTGCCTGTACCCTGAAGGAGGGGTGTTAATGTTGCAGTTTTATAACTGTGGTGTAAGCACGCCTCTGGCAAGACGGTGTTCGAGTGAATGATGGTGAAAGTTTTTCTTTCTCGGGCTTCCCTACCTTGGTAGGAAACGGCCGATGTGTTAAAAAATAATATAAATATTAAAAATGAAATAATAATAATAATAATAATAATAATAATAATAATAATAATAATAATAATAATAATAATAATAACAACAACAACAACAACACAATTCCTTCAATATAATATCCAAGTCAGAGTCCCGTGATCACTGGAACGTAATTTCATCCTTCTTGACTGTGTTTTCTCTCTGCATCATTAGGGTCACAGTTCACCTTGGCATCATTAAACTCTCAGAGATACGACCTCTTGATGTGTGTATTTACTCTGATGCACAATGCAATCAATGTTAACACAATAAAAACATGGATATAGGATCAGGTATTACAGAAACTATCTACCAAAGAATTAACATACCCTGATTCTTTGTGGCAAACCAGACTTACATTCTATGAAGAGTATGTTTAAAGGCTCTGGGTGAAAGAACAGCATCTGTAGAGCATTAAATTCCACATTACTTGAATCCTCGAGCTGTTAAGGTTTTTATTAAAAAGGAACTTCATAGGTCCCGTAAGACAGTGTAATATTGCTCTGTAGATTTCCAAACTAGCAGCAGCAATAGTCTGGCTGATCGGGCAAATAGCATGTAACTCTACTAAAGATAGAAATATAAGTGCAAAAAATCTTGCAAAAATTGACCTGATTCTTTAAGAGCTTAGGATGTCTATGATGCTCACGAAACTGCTTATTACTTATTCATTCGGTTTATGATTTTGTTTTGTTAGGGTCGAAATGACTTAATTTATAAACATCTGCACAATCCTTGAACTTATCCCCCGTTCACTTCTCTTTCAACTGAACTCGCATTTTTTCGGGCGTGTTGACGTCACTGTTCAAAGACTGGAACATATATAATAGGGCGCAGCGGACCTGGACGTCAGTAGTCTGAGAGAGCCACTTGCGCCCTCACTCACTGGTACAACCATGGTAAGTTTCTGGTCGTGGTAGGTCCCTATAACAGCAATGTATGAAAGCAGATCCACTAGTCGTCTATGTTGGCAGTTCCCCTTATCGATTATGTTGGCAGGTCCCCTTATCGATTATGTTGGCAGGTCCCCTTATTGATTATGTTGGCAGGTCCCCTTATCGATTATGTTGGCAGGTCCCCTTATCGATTATGTTGGCAGGTCCCCTTATCGATTATGTTGGTAGGTCCCCTTATCGATTATGTTGGCAGGTCCCCTTATCGATTATGTTGGCAGGTCCCCTTATCGATTATGTTGACAGGCCCTACTGAGAGACAGAAATATTGGTAAATGTCATGGAATGTCTTTAGTGTTGGTAAACCTCTTTAAAATCCACCCTTGCTATCAGGATTATTGGGTAGTAACCGAGGGTGGCAGATTTCATGCAAGTACCTCAATCTTAGCAGAACCCAAAAGTAAATCAGCAACTTGGGCATTTTCCTTGGAAAGACAGCAAACTAGGCATGTTTCTTGGAAAGATAGTAATCTTGAAAGATCGCTTGGAAAGACATTAGTTTTGGAAGGTCTCGTGAAAAATTGCAGTTGCTAGCAGTTAAACTGGATATCAACCAGTGTCAGCAGTTCCCATGTTAAGTTAACACTGTAGGCAAACTGCCAATCCTCCAATGTAAGTTACCACCCTCGGCAAACATATCCCTTTCTGGTTGGGCTAACAAAAACATCATATTGTCTTGGGTTAGAAATAAGGTGTTTTGCATGAGATCTCTTGAAAAGTATTTTTTTTAAGGCGTACATTAAAAGCAATTTTTTTATTTCACTTATGTCTATTATCAGAGATGTACTCTATTCTGACGATAATCTCTTGATATCACGATGGCAAATGCACATGTAATGTGTTGTGCTCAAATCTTCAGAGCACAGACGTACCAAATGCTTATACCAGCCTTGCTTATACCAGCCTTGCTTATACCAGCCTGTTCATTTTACTCCACAGAAACCGCTAGTGATCGTCTTCGTGGCTTCTGCCGTCCTGCTTGTCTCCGTGACGGGAAGTCGCCTTTCCGGCGGAGGTGAGATGAATGATCCATGAATGAAAAAGATTTTTTTTTAAACAAGGAGTTTAGGGCGAAGTATATAAGATTGATTATCAAAAGCATTTATTACAATTAGGTCTTCCGAGGAGATTCTTAGCAATTTTTTCAAATTTATGTAGTATTCGTTTTTTGATCGTTTTTCATGTATGTATTATAATGTCTAATTATTATTTTTGTTTACTTTTGAAGGCGGCGGCGGTGGCGGATTTGGAGGCGGTGGAGGCAATAAGCCTGGCACAGGAGGTGGATTTGGAGGAGGTGGTGGAATTGGAGGCGGAGGCGGAAGCGGAGGTGGAGCAGGAGGTGGAGGTCATCATGGTGGAGCCGGCAGTAGCGGTGGACATCAAGGTGGCGGTGCTGGAGGTGGATTTGGCGGCGGCGGCGGCAGCGGCAGCAATAATCGCCCAGGCGGCGGCAGTGGCGGCGGAGCTGGAGGTGGATTTGGCGGAGGCAGCAGCGGCAGCAGTCATCGCCCAGGCGGCGGCGGCGGCAGTGGCGGCGGTGCTGGAGGTGGATTTGGTGGTGGCCTGGGAAGTAAGTATTATCTGACTCCTATTTAAACAATAATCCAGAGATTTGAAACACAAACTCCACTGGTGGAAATGTTACTTTCATTACTTGCTAAAAATCATAGTTGTTTTTGACTTATAACGAATATTACGAGCCTTAAAATAATTTGTTTATTTACATTGCAGGTACTCGAGGCTAATAAGCACCGAATCTTCGTCGTCGGTAAATAAAGAGACGATGTCATAATATAAATTGAATTAATCGTTTGTTTAACCCAGACACTGAAGTGAAGGTTCCTCAGACACCACACACACACACACACACACACACACACACACACACACACACACACCCCACACACTACAGCGTCAAAAGCACAGTAAAGGATAATACATTTCTAGAATACATTCCAGTTCTCTAATATTGTAATAAAATCATACAGCTGGATTATTCTTAATATAAATGACAAACATCAGTCTTAAAAATTCATTTTTTTATATTGACCTCCATGTGGAAAAGAATATCTACATATTTATACATACTAGTATATATATATATATATACTATCATATATATATATATATATATATATATATATATATATATATATATATATATATATATATATATATATATATATATATAAATGGTGGAATGATGATGTAAAGAGAGTAGTAAGGAGAAAAAGTTAGCATATGAGAGGTTTTTACAAAGTAGAAGTGATGCAAGGAGGGAAGAGTATATGGAGAGAAAAAGAGAGGTTAAGAGAGTGGTGAAGCAATGTAAAAGAGAGCAAATGAGAGAGTGGGTCAGATGTTATCAACAAATTTTGTTGAAAATAAGAAAAGTTTTGGAGTGAGATTAATAAGTTGAGGAAGCCTAGGGAACAAATGGATTTGACAGTTAAAAATAGGAGAGGAGAGTTATTAAATGGAGAGTTAGAGGTATCGGGAAGATGGAGGGAATATTTTGAGGAGTTGTTAAATGTTGATGAAGACAGGGAAGCTGTGATTTCGTGTATAGGGCAAGGAGGAATAACATCTTGTAGGAGTGTGGAAGAGCCAGTTGTGAGTGTGGGGGAAGTTCGTGAGGCAGTGGGTAGAATGAAAGGGGTAAGGCAGCTGGGATTGATGGGATAAAGATAGAAATGTTAAAAGCAGGTGGGGATATAGTTTTGGAGTGGTTAGTGCTATTATTTAATAAATGTATGGAAGAGGGTAAGGTACCTAGGGATTGGCAGAGAGCGTGTATTGTTCCTTTGTATAAAGGCAAAGGGGACAAAAGAGAGTGCAAAAATTATAGGGGAATAAGTCTGTTGAGTGTACCTGGTAAAGTGTATGGTAGAGTTATTATTGAAAGAATTAAGAGTAAGACAGAAAGCAGGATAGCAGATGAACAAGGGGGCTTTAGGAAAGGTAGGGGTGTGTAGACCAAGTGTTTACAGCGAAACATATAGGTGAACAGTATTTGGATAAGGGTAAAGAGGTTTTGTGGCTTTTATGGATTTGGAAAAGGCGTATGATAGGGTGGATAGGGGGCAATGTGGCAGATGTTGCAGGTGTATGGAATAGGAGGTAGGTTACTGAAAGCAGTGAAGAGTTTTTATGAGGACAGTGAGGCTCAAGTTAGAGTGTGTAGGAGGGAGGGGACTATTTCCCAGTAAAAGTGGGCCTTAGACAAGGATGTGTGATGTCACCGTGGTTGTTCAATATATTTATAGATGGGGTTGTAAGAGAAGTGAATGCGAGGGTCTTGGCAAGAGGTGTGGAGTTAAAAGATAAAGAATCAAATACGAAGTGGGAGTTGTCACAGTTGCTTTTTGCTGATGACACTGTGCTTTGGGAGATTCTGAAGAGAAGTTGCAGAGGTTGGTGGATGAATTTGGTAGGGTGTGTAAAAGAAGAAAATTGAAAGTGAATATAGGAAAGAGTAAGGTGATGAGGATAACAAAAAGATTAGGTGATGAAAGATTGGATATCAGATTGGAGGGAGAGAGTATGGAGGAGGTGAATGTATTCAGATATTTGGGAGTGGACATGTCAGCAGATGGGTCTATGAAGGATGAGGTGAATCATAGAATTGATGAGGGAAAAAGGGTGAGTGGAGCACTTCGGAGTCTGTGGAGACAAAGAACTTTTTCCATGGAAGTAAAGAAGGGAATGTATGAGAGTATAGTTATACCAACACTCTTATATGGGTGTGACATGTAGAGAGAATGGAACGAGACAGAATAACTTCGAGAGTGTATAAATCTGTAGTGGAGGGAAGGCGGGGTAGGGGTCGGCCTAGGAAAGGTTGGAGGGAGGGGGTAAAGGAAGTTTTGTGTGCGAGGGGCTTGGACTTCCAGCAAGCATGTGTGAGCGTATTTGATAGGAGTGAATGGAGACAAATGGTTTTTAATACTTGACGTGCTGTTGGAGTGTGAGCAAAGTAACATTTATGAAGGGATTCAGGGAAACCGGCAGGCCGGACTTGAGTCCTGGAGATGGGAAGTACAGTGTCTGCACTCTGAAGGAGGGGTGTTAATGTTGCAGTTTTATAACTGTAGTGTAAAGCACCCCTCTGGCAAGACAGTGATGGAATGAATGATGATGAAAGTTTTTCTTTTTCGGTTCACCCTGCCTTGGTGGGAATCGGCCGATGTGTTAATAAAAAAAAAATTAAATAAATGGGGTCCACCTCTGGTGTCAATTGTGGGACCCATTGCCTCGGAGAAGTGGATAAAAAGACTTCAAGGAAGAATATTTAGATTTCTTTCTGAAGCCATTTGAATATTCCACTTCCCCTACCACCCCATCTTTTTTTTTTACAAACTTTATTTCAAGACAAAATACAATGGGGAGTAAAACAACATAGATAACAACTCAGAGCTACATGTCAAATACTTCGTCGAACTCCCGGCAGTGGGCGCGTGCCCAGAATACTGCAGGCATTTCCCTCTCGATCGCAACACTGAGTCTCTGAAAGAGGAAGCTGGTCGCCCTGTGGTCCTTGGTTTCTATGATGAGTTTTCCACCCAGCTCCTTGAGAAACTTTAGAGCACACTTGCCCCATGCTCCATGGGTCTCCGACCCTATTGGGATGA